>JAODIE010000004.1:3382203-3476127 GCA_027575565.1 Diploeciton nevermanni | reverse complement strand
AAAAGACGCGGAAATCTGACAGAAGCACGTGGTCGTGACGTCAGCCGCAGAATAGGCTCCGCCCCTTTGGACATATAGCCCCCAATTTGCACGTCTTTTTAAATTTTGACCCAAATCTGGTTTGGCGAGACATCACAAGCGAGAGACTGACGTGACGTGCGTAATGTGAAATTGAAATATTGAAAAAAGCCTGCTGATATTTAGATAAAGCGAGAATGCATAAATAAGAAATAAAATGTATAGAAAAGTTGCTGGAAAAAAGCGGCTGTCAAGGGTGCAACAAAAAGCACATTTGCCTGCGCTTTTATTTCTTTGTCGGTTGGTTTTGTGTTTGCATGACCTGCCTTGTGCATGGTAACTTCCACCGAGTTTACTGAGCATGCTTCTGCTTGCTTTTACTTTTACGGAAGATGATAAGAGGGCATAAATCTGTTGGCTTATCTTTTTCGACGAATTCTTGCGTCCGACGCAGGTAGATACACTCTTAGTGCTTAGTTCTTATATTTGGGTTTAAATTTTGCACGAAATGTGGTAGTATGAAGGTAAAAGCAGCTACCTTCACCTAGCTGGAAAAAGCTGCTAAGAGAACAAGTGAAACGATGAAACGGGTGGAGCAGGTGAAACAACCCGTTTGATAATCGCAATTCAGAGAAAACACCAAGCAGCAGAGACTAAAGGAGTGGAACAATGACTTGGTTGAAAATTATTAGAGATAAATAAACAGAGAAAAAGGCAAAGCGAGGGAAGCCGGAAATAAATTGAAATGCATATATAAAAGGGCCATTCTTAGAGTTTTTTTGGGAGGAATTAATGTTCAAAATGTTAATGTTTTTTTCGGAAAGTATTGATCTTAGGAAAAAACAGATAGCAGATTTGAAATCAGCGCAAAATTTTACATCGGAAAGGTTGCCTTTCCAAATCAAAAATTAATTTTTCGGCAAAAAGCAACAAAGCTAGTTTTCAATTTAAATAGCCTCTATAATGTAAAATTTTATCGTGGTTTCAAATCCGTTATCAGTTTTTTTCCCACGGTCCATACTATCCGAGAGAATGCAGCAATCTTTTGAACTTATATTGAACTATAATTGCTTTTAAAATATATGCATGCCTTTGTCCATAATTTTCAAGCAAATATAAAAAACCAGTAACACCTATTTTTTAGAGGAAATACCAGAAATTCTAGTAAGAATGTTGACCACTTTCATCGTATTCCTTGAGTTTCAATATATAATGACCTAAGCAACAATCCTAAACTAGCCAAAATAACTATGTGCAAAAGTAAAGTACAAACAAACGATAATGGATGAATGCCTAAATCACAGTTTCGTCGAAATTATTGGTAACAATTATTTTACCTAGAAATTACCTAGACCCGAAAATATGCGAATTGCCTGTCAAGCCTTCAACAAAGTATCATAAACCACCACCTTCAAGTGATAACTTATAAAACTAAATAATTCCCAGAAGTTAGAAGACTATGTTTGTAGGTACCGACAAGGTAAATTTCAAATGCAAGAAGTACCTGCCACCTCCACTAAAACCTAGCTGCACCTTACTATATTAACCCCAGCAGCTCTTCCAATATACATCACTTGCACATCGTCCTCTGCAGTACAAACAGGTGAGTTTTACTCTCATTTAAATGTGTTAAGATAAGCTCTCCATTCTTAAATTTGCTGTTTACTTATTTAATTCCTCCATTTTTATAGATAACCAAAATGGCTTCCATTACTCTACTGGCGCTTACGCTAATCCTCCTGATCATGAGTTTCTCCACAGCTGAAAATACACCAACGGTGGCCACTTCTTCCATGGACAACTCGTCAACTGCTTTAGAAGCTCATCAAGTCACCGAAATCGTGCCAATTCAATTCACCTGGAACCGCTACACTATCATCGCCACCGCAGCAGCTGCTGTAGTGGTCGTCGCTGGAATTGCAGCTTCTGCATCTCTTTTGCTGCCCTTAATCACCTACAAAATCTGCTACTTGTTTGGAGCGTGCAGCTATGGTCTCGATGCCTATGTCGATCGTTATGTCGCTACTGATGGTTTCCAAGATTATGCTGATTACCCAGTCTATCAGGCTCCTTCTGGGTCAGCTGGCACTAGCTCAAATGGTGTAAGACGTCGCCGCTCTTTGGAAACCCTTGGCCCCATCATACAAACCTTGGCTGCTGCTTATGAAAAGTACGAATCCACTGGTGTTTCCCAAGAGGCAAAAAAAAACTCCGTGCCGATGGCGACGCACACGTTCTTCACAAGATAGCCATGCTCATCCAGATGGCACCCGTCGCCTTGAACATCACCAAGTTGAGCTTTTTCATCGTGCATCTCATCGTCCAGCTGTACTCACTAGCAGTTAATTTTATGAGCCTCGTGCAACGTTTCTAATGCTTCCGATGAAGTAGATTCAAGTTATTTATTGAATTGAAGAAAGTTTGTTAATAATATACTATGTATATTCTTTGTAGATTGATAGAGCAATAAAAAAGTTATAAAAAGTTTTGTCTTGGGACTTTGTGGCGGCATTTGAATAAAGTCGGGATCGGATAAAAGTGCAAATCGAACCCAGAATTGAATATTAAATTGATAGCTGGAAGGCATCCAGGCTGATTCTGTTATTATAGGGTTTACTGAGTATTTTCAAGGGTTACGAATGCGTGGAACGTTTAGAAATTTCTGCCACGTCGGCTTCCTTTTTGAATGTAGTTGCAGCCGGCGCAAGCTGCCACCAGCCGCCCCTCTTTCCGGCTGAATCGTCATTAGAGACTGTAGACATGAACAGCACTTGGTGTCTTACTAATTAGAGATGTGTGCAACCCTTCTTCATCCGCTGCGCTCCAAATCGGCCCAGACAACACGGCTACATATTGCTAGTTGCTGGTCGTCATAGTTGGATAATTAAAACAAATCCGATGAGATTAAAAACGATGCAGCGCAATAGAAGGTCGACATACAAAGTCTACAAAGAGTATTAACATATTTTCTCTCATGTAAAGTCCAGAGTGCATGAATATGCATAAAGTGAATGCTGTTAAAATGTTAAATCTAACATTTGGACAATGAGCAAAAGTTGCAAGAGCAACATCGCGTTTCCATGAATGCAGAAATTGAACCTTTCAGTTTTTGCCCCAGTATTAAAATGTTGGAATGAACTTTTAGCGTTGCTATTTTTTGCCATCATAGTGCAGTATCAAAGGTGTTTCACATGGGATTTCCGTCCTGTTCCTCTCCACTCTGCACACCACTCAGTAGGTAGTAAAAGTATGTAAATCTACATATTATTCATAACTCACCCTGTTTTCCGTTACTGAAAAATAATTCAGGGCGCAGGATATTCGCACAATATAATATTAGATTCCCTTTGCTTCCACACCCAACATGGAACAATCTAAAAATGGCTGCGAGCAAGTTGCAAGTGCTCGCTAGTGGAGTACAATATATTGAATTGCATCGGTAGCAAGCTTTCCTCTCAAGGGAGACGGTGTATTCATGTGGTTTGCGCCGTTTAAATCGCCCCAAATTGGAGAGCGCATTGAGGGTGTAATGGCGCAATAGAGGGACCATGTCTTTGTAGTCGAACAACAATTAGGTACCCAGACCGACAAGTATAATTTGTATTTTACATTGCAGAGAATTTTTTTAAGTCTAAAACCTGATTTTTTGTTTTAGAGATGAAGAACAGTTGTAAAGCATGTTTGATGGATATATGCAGACGTTGGTTTACAGCGGTTATCATTTTAAGTGCTTTGCAAACTGCAGTAAACTCGGTATTGATGTCAACTTCACTTCTGCTCCTGACTCCGCCACACACCCATCAATTTAACACCTAAACTTTTTCTCGCCCTGCATTTATATCTACTTATTACACCTCGAAAAACATCATTATTTTTCAGAACTACCATCTATTGTGATTCCTTGAAACACGAATTATTTTAAAAACCTTCTTGTCTTGCTGATTTGTCACGAACCAAACTTACACATCACTTGCCTTCTCCAAGGACGCAAAAATTACTCAAAAAAGCTTTTTGTGCGTTACGTACCGCTTTAAAACTGATGACGGGTTACGACGACCGCCATTATCTCGCGTCCATTACCGCGACTCCAGCATTTTCCAACAGTTCAGTGTTCCCCTCAAGCACGCCAGGAACAAGCAAACTTTCCATCATCTATATTCATTTGCAATGCAACCGCCACCGGCGCGACCTCACTGGATACCAAATATATGAACTTACTTTCACATCATTCATTATGATTAGAGCCAAATCATCCGAGTAAAACTGGAAGAGTCTGAAACAACGAAGAGTGGTTGAAGTGATTAAAATGCTTTGACAAGTTTTAAAGACTTTTAAAAGGTCTAAGCATTTTATTCCTAGGCATAAATACAAAAGCAGTCTTTCTTTTAACTAAATGAACAAATGTTCATCTTCTTATGATCATAGAAGAAAATATAAAATAAATTGATGACTTCTAATGTATTTTTCCATTGTTTGACTTGTTGCTACGTCGTAGAATTAAATAAAGAAAGAAAACAACCGCCAGAGCGACAAAATAAAATATGGTAACATAGATAAGGTTGTGACCCCAGGTATTAGGTCGATGATTGGCCTGAGACATCAACTGTTCCTCTAATGTTTGCTTCAGATTCAAATCTACCTCCCGCTTCGCTCTTTTTTCACCAATTGAACCGCAATCGGACTCCCGGACATACTTAGCCCACGTTCTATTCAATCCTGGAAGGTTCCTCGGCCTCTTTGTCAGTGTCTTCTCATCAGTATAACACAGCAAAAGACGTTTCCTCTTTGTTTTCCCTACTGTTATGTCCCCATCTTCCAATATAGCTCCTTCAAGCATTTTTAACCCTTTGTTCTCCTGAATCCACTTCCATAGCCTTGTGATCCAACAATCACACCTCCATGGATTTCCAATCAGCTTCAGTTTCTCCAACTCCAGATTAGTATCAATTATGTCGGAAGAAAACATCGTCATCCTGTTGTATCTCAAATCTAGCATGGCCAACTTGGGCAGAATCGTGAGGAACCCAAGTTGATCACCTGTGGAAAATAAGTTTCCGGCGAGGATTAACAACGTAATATTATTCGTGTATTGAAAAGCGTCCAGCGGCAAGAAAGTGAGGTTGCAATTAGAGAGGTCTAAGGTCTCTAGGCGAGATAACTGTCTTGGGAGCAGCGCCCCTGAAGGCGAGACGCGTAACGGATTACCGGCTAATTGCAGCTCGGTGAGATCCGTGTAGGTAAGGTGATTAAAGAACACGGTGGCGTTCAAAGGCCGTCGCAATCCGCAGGAATTTAATTCCAGACTCTCCAGACGGGTGAGATTTGCAAAGAGGCCAGCTTCCAATGAGTTGAGGTCATTCCCAGACAGAACGAGGCGTTTCAGCGAGGTCATCTTGGAGAAAGTATTCGGGGCGATGAAAGACAGGTTGCTGAAGCCCATGTTGAGGTATTCTAGTGTTTGGAGCGGGGTTAGGAATTTTACAAAAACGTCATCGAGAGGATTGTGTGAAATGTCCAAATCAATCAAACTTTTAAATTTGTACAGTGTATCTGGTAGTTTGCTGAGGTTAGAGTGACTTAGGGTTAACTTCTGGAGTTTGGTGAGAGGTGCTAGAGCCAATAGGAGATCAGAAGCAAAAAGAGTATTACCAGACAAGTCCAACGCCTTTATCTTTGTTGAATTTGAAAAGGCATCTTCAGAGAGAGCCTTACTCAGATGGCAATGACTTAAGTCAAGAATCTCTAAGTTGCTTAATTTCTTTCCGATAGTTAAAGCAACATCAAACCCACCTCCCAAATCATTCCCACTCAAAATTAAGGTCCTTAAATATTGGGTCTCACCAAAAGTAGTCATCGGCACGTCTGTTGCCACCAATCCTGACACTCTTAGATCAATATATTCCAACCTTACCAGTGGTTTTACAACCTCCGTCCATTCCACGCGGCTGAACTGATTGCCAGCCAATTCCAGTATTTTGAGGTTGCTCTGCATCTCGAAGATATTAGGTTTGATAAAAGTCAGATTGCAGTGGTTTAATTTAAGAGTGCCGAGACTTTTTAGCGGTTGGAATGCCGCGGTCTCCAAGGAGTTCAAAGGATTGTCGGAGAGGTCGAGAGTGTTCAACGCGGAGATGTTGGCGAAAAAATAAGGGTTCAGAGTAGATAGCCTGCAATTGCTAATATCCAGGTAGTGTAGAGCGTTGCTGAAGAGAAAGGCACCCTCGACGGGATCCAGCAGATTATCTTGCAGCTCTAGAGTTAGAAATCCTCCTTTATTTCTGAAAAAAAAAAAAAACAAATAGAATCAAGATGTTTTCTTAAGATTTATCCAAGCTTGAAGAATCTAACAGGGAGAGAGAAAGAATATTGTAGTAAGAAGTAAATATGAAAAAGATTCTAATTGGAAATAAATTGGCGATTTACATTTTGTTTGATAAAACCAGTGCCAAACTTGTTGAAGTTCAAAAATTCAACATTCATAAAAAAACCGCTATTTTCTTGGCAACGTAAATTTCACCAACTAAACACCATCCCACAGGCAGAAAGTATATCTGCCTTGACATAGACATAAAATTCCCCGCAACCCCGCAAATTAAAGTCAAACACAGTAAATCCAAAAATGTTCAGCCTTACTCGAACGTGTATGGATCGATCCGGTGAATCCAATTGCTCGCAAAATCCGCATCAATCATGTAGTGCAGCTCGGAAAACCACTCCTGGCGGACCTCTTTCAACTTATTGTCCGCCAGCTGTAACCGCCTTAGCTTGACGGGTGGATCAGCCGGAAAAGGTGTCACCTCCTCAATGTCATTGCCGTTCAGGTCCAGGATATAGACATTCGGATCGATCTCGGCGTGCGGTATCTCGGTGAGGTTGCTCTCCGAGCAGTCGACCACCCAATTGACGCGAAAGAAGTGGCAGTCGCAATCTTCCGGGCATTGCAATTCGGCATTATCGCCATTGAACGCGGCTGCAAGATCGAACGCCGTGAAAAGCGCAACGAGAGCCAATTTCATTGATGAGGATAGATGAGGATAAATCTAAATAATCAATTAAAGTCATCATTATAAAAGGGACTTGGAGAGAAGTAGACAATGGTAGAGCAGAGGATTAAAAAATCGATGGCTTGTTTGAAAAATTAAACCGTCCTGATGCCCAGTTGAAAGGGTGGAAATAGAACACACAGTCAGCGAACCGAGTGGACAAAATGGACAAAGAACGGAACTGATGCCATTTACTGGGCTTTATTATTAATGGCATGATAGTCCGGATGAAATTCCCATAATGGAAGCGGAACTGGATTAGACTGAGATCCAAGAGGCGCTGGAAGAGCAATGCGAGCGATATTAGAAGAGGTAAAAGTAAGCGAGGCCAATTTATCAATTTTAACAAACATTGAATGGAAAATAATTAATTTCTAGGAAATGAATCGTGATAGAACTTTCATTTATAGTTAACCCTATTGACATTATTGTCTCCTTTAAATAATAAATTGTGATACTGTTTAAATGGATAATAAATACTCTAAAGTTGCTGTCGAAGTTGCATAATTGATATAGGAGCAAAGTTGTTACATTATAAAATGGAAAATTAAAATTCTATCAAAACCTATGATACCTAAATCAATTCTGATTCAAAATTTACGGGAAAAAAGTTCCACTTTAACTGAGTATACTTTTTGAATTTTAAATTTATTTGTTTACACATGATGTTTAGGCCTTAGGCCTCCGTTAATTTTCCATCAAATTAAATAAAATCTTAATTATTTCCCATTTCCGCATGAGTACAACACAAAACATTGTACCAGTGAATGCCAATGAACTCTACAAAGCCTTAGTTTCATGAGCATTTGCATGATTCCCACATGGAAACATTATTAGATAATCATTGCTCAGCGCACGATAGAATAATGAAAGACGTCACTAGACCAGCAACAAAGTAAACGCGTAATTGATTCGAGAATTGAATGTGTGGAAAGTTCCACACTACCAACAATGCCTAACAAGTATCTCAACTGCCCACCAGTTAATTATCACTTTAAACAACAGCTGATCATGTTCCAAGGACAGCAAATGCCAACAGATAAACAAATACCGAATGTTGGAATAAGAGCTGTGACGCCGTTAAATCAAATCCGTAATAAAAGTCTGGTTGATAGGTAGAACAAGGTAAATTTAGGTGCACCCCTTTGCACAATCTCCCATCCCTGAGCAAATAAAACCAGCACGCAGTTTAAATTGAGGCGTGCACGTGAATTCCGAGGGTCAGCGTAATCATTCACGCGGTTTTATTTCGCACGAATTTTGTTTCCATTTATACTAACGTAAGAGGAAAAAGAGTAAATATTGACGTTATAGAGGTGAAATAACTACATAGACACTGTGCCTGAATGTTGAAATTGAGAATCAAATAGTTTCGCACCAAAAGCGGGCAACAGCGGCCAATCGATATAACCTCCAAACCGTCGCCAGACTGTTTAGAACACGTTTTACGCATAAGAGCAATGGTGACTTTGAACAATGTTCTGAAGTGTGTTATTTATGGTAAAGGTAGAAACGAACTATATCTACTTACTTAGGCTGCTTATCGTGGGCTGCTTGTTAAATTATCACTGTTTTCGTTTAGAAGAATTGGCGTGAACGCGTGCAATCCGACCGGCGACGAGTGACTGGAGCAATGCAGTGAATGCGCAGACGCTGAGAAATCGTTGAGTGCAATGATAAACCTTAATTTGTGTTAGCATTGTAACAATGAACATAAGTTGAAGGAGCTGTTGATGCAGGTTATTATGTGAAATGATGAGTAATGAGTACCAACATAGCGTGAATCGCAAAGTAATTTGAGGGAGGTTTATTTATTTATGTTTTGCAAAGTTTGGATGTTTATTTGAAATCTATAAAGGAGAAGTAAATTGCTTTTTTATTAAAATACTTAATAAAGTGCATCGAAATTGATTTTAATAATATCAGTAATTATGAGTTTGATGGGAAATTTTCTGGAATGGAATAGATTTTTTGCAAAAATTCAATTCAAATCTATCAATCTGCAATAGATAATTTATTAATCTAAGAAGCATTTTGTAAAGTAAGAGTAATACTTTATTTTAATAAGAATGTTTTAACTTAAAAAAAAAAGAGGATGCTAATGAATTCGAAATTAGGATGCGATAGTGACTTTGTTATTTTTTACATGAATTCCATTCTATAAATAATTTGATTTTGTAAAGGCTATTTAAGTAGTGCCTCTTCAATCCAGAATATTTCCGGACTTTCTTCAAGTCCATTTCCTTTTCGTTGTACATTTTTATCAATTTGAGTTAATTCTGATTCGCGTAAACAATGCCATTTCTGTTGTAAACTCACTAATTGCATGTCATTATAGTATAAACACCAATTAAGCTGCTGATTGGAATGCATATGTTGAATTAACTAATTGGAATGAATCGGATTAAGTTGGAATCGGTGCTATCCACGCAGCTAATCACATAATCGAATCAATTGCCAACATTTTAACTGCTTTTACAATTGCAAGAAATTCATTACAAGCTAATAAATTCTCATCTGTGCATATCTAATTTGTCACTCTACAAGTCCACATGGAAATACGGAAAGTATTTTCAAGTGGAAAGGTAGGAAAGCCGGGAAATATCCTACCTGCGTCATAGGAATGAAAATGAAGAAAATGAAGAAAGAAAATAGCAACATGAAGGAAAATAACAGAGAATAACACTGTTTATAATATAATATCATCATGTATTGTAATTTGCATCGCTTTATTTTTACAATATCGCATCAATTACTGTACTCATTTACTCATTATCGATAATTAGCGTAGTAATAATAATTAGAGTAAGTGTAAATCGTTATTGGTATGAGAACAAATACGCACGGACAGACATTAGACATGTAGCGAGTTTTGATTTTCATTCAGCTGGAGCCAATCCAGCTTTATATTTGTTCTGGAAAGTGGCGAAATTGTGGCAATTTGTTTATAATATTACACTGTGACTATGTGATCGATGTGGGAAAGGGTAGAAGCGTAGATTAATTTACATTGAAGCACATTGTGTAGTGGTTGGGAGTATATATCTGCATTTGTTGGCTGAATGTTGTTGAGAGTGGCAGAGTAAGTCGTGTCTTCAAAAAGGCGAATTCACTCAACTACTTATAAAAATATTCTTAGAATCGTCATCATATTACTTTGCGTTCTCAATTTGTTACTTTAATTTGTTTACTTATATCCTAGTTGTGTATTAAACATTTGCAGTAATTTGTCGTCCGTGTACATTATTTATACATTATATTATCGGCTGCGTCGAGTTATTGCTTCGCACTGAATATGTACATCATTTTGACACTTTTTTTCACCAATTCTCTTCTTGTCTCGAGTATTATGTGCATTTGTAAGTCTTCAAACACACGGCTATAAAGTTGTGACAATGTTGGTATCATCATTTAATTCAGTCTTCGTCATTTCCACTCCATTCATCCTGTAAAATCATCAATATGGAGGTTCTTTTTTTAGCTTGCTTACCGCTGCCTAAACACATAAACCCTGTTATTTGCATCCATGTGTCACTTTTCCGTATTCTTCTGCAGATAAATGGGTCAAAATTGGAAGAACCATGTTTTCTAAACGTAGACAATGTGTGGTCTTGGCTTGCTACTATCAAACTGTCTGTATCCATCGTCACATTGTTTTGCACATGGGTCCCATGTTGGTGGGACTAATGCACGGTACTCGTGGTATTCATGCATCACTGGTTTCGGATGTTGTGGCATGATAAACTTCTCAGATCTAGGGTCCTCATAGGTGTGGTACTCATAAGGATTGTCTATAATCTGAGCATGCCCATTTAATGTATTGAAACGATGTCCGTTGTGGGTTCCGAAACCATTGTGAGTATTAAAAGCGCTGAAACCATTCGGGCATGCGATGGGTTCAATCGGAGGAAGTTCTGTCTTCAGATTATTCAGGTTTTTAAGATTCTTGAGGCGTTTACTCCGAGGACCACAGTATACAGCCAAGAAAGCAACTAGCAGGATGGTTGCAGTGAAGATTATTCCTACGACAACTGCAATCCAGCCAAGGGAGCATCCAACTTGGGATTCTGTAGTGTCAGCTAGTAAACTTCCTTGTAAAGGCTCAGGTCCAGAACATACTACATCATCTACATCAATTGAAAGTTCTTCGGATGGTGTGGTCCAGTTAGAACCAAATAACTTCTGATCGTGGACTAATTTCCACAACCAGAGCAGTGAACAATTGCACTGGAATGGATTACCTCCCACAGAAAGTCTATTTAGCTGGTCTAAAGGAAAGTGGGATGCATCCAAGGTAGCAATCTGGTTGTTCCTTATCGAAATGGTGTTTATTTTAGGATTGCCATAAAACAAGCGATGCGGCAATGAGGTCAATGCAAGGTTGTCGTCCATATTAAGTATCTCTAAATTGATATTATCAACAAATGCCCTGGAATCAATACTTATAAGAAGGTCCAATTGATCTAGGGAAAGCTGCTTGAGCTGAAAGAGTCCTCGGAAAGCAACTGGCGGGACGGTGTCTATGAAGTTACCAGTAAAGTCCAGCTTTGTTAGGTTTGACAGCTTAGCCAACGCTACAGTAGGGACTGTTGTAAAATTGTTGTTACTCAGATCCAGGCACTCCAATGCAGATAATCCAGACAAAGCAGCTGGGTGTATGTCGGAAATAACATTGCCATCTAACATTAATGCTTCTAAGTCCACCAACATGTTGATATCACCTTCATTTACGATCTCAATCAAATTACCAGATAATTCTAGACGTTGCAAGCTCAAGGCATCATTAGTTGCCGTTCTGGGAATGTTGAGGAACTGATTATCTTCCAAATAGATCTCTCTAAGCATGGTAGCTGACTTCAATAGGCCTTGCTCCATGAAAATCAATTGATTCCCATTGAGCCTTAAGACTTCCACAGAATGTAAATCTCGAAAAACATGCTCATTAATCTCTTCCAGGTGGTTGTGGCTCAGGTCTAATGTGGACAGAGCTTTGAGACCCTTAAAGGAGTCTTTGGACAAGGTTTCTACTTGGTTATTGCTCAGATTGAGGTGTTTCATATTGCGTTGAAACTCAAAATTGCTAGATCCTAAGGATTTTATATTGTTGGCTGAGAGATCTAAGGTGACCAGTTTGTCGTAGAAACCTAGAGTAAAATGGACGCTGGAGATTTTATTGTTGGAGAGATCGATGTGGCGCACTTGTGGATTCAGCTGGATGGGAACGACTTCCAAGGAGCCTTCAGCGCAGGAAACGCGGAGGGAGTCTTCGTTGCAGCGGCAGCTCGATGGGCAGATGGCGAAGGCCCCGCCGGCTGCGGTGAGGAAACAGATGAGGAGCAACATGAGGGTTGGTTCATCCCCCATGCCAAGCGCGTCGCACCCGCATGGGACCTGCAAACAAGAAGAAATAATTATTATTTTGTTTCATTTGGTTCATGGCAGTAGTTAGAGACTTTTGTTTTAAAGAGGAGTTTTTAAAGTTTTTATATTGATGGGAGAGTTTCGAAGCATTTTGGACTTGATCCACTTTAGTCTGCGGTTTGTGCCTAAATTGCTTGAGATCTTTATCTAAAGTAGTTCCTTCACGTGGTGGTGCTTATCACACAGGGTGCATCAACTTAAATTGGACTCAATTAGGTCTTCGGGTAAGTCAGCAGAATTCGTCGATCGAGATTGCATATCTCAGAAATTGGCAACGTTGCAAACTGATCTAATCCCGCAAATCCGACTTGTGCAACTCTGCAGCATGTCAAAACATTTGTGATACGCATTTTAATAGTCTGCAGCAGAGCCGGAAAACGATTCGGGAGTGATTCAGAAATAAGCTTTGGCTTGACTGGTGCTTTTAATATCTCCGGATGATATTTACATTTGCCCAAGACGTTTCTGTAGCTCGCGGAAACAAAACAAACAGAGCTGCCTCCACTCTCTGCATGTCCATAAAATTGATATATGTACAGAAATCTGCTTCATCTCCTTGCCTCTCAACATATTAAATTTTCTCTCAAACTAAATACGGGGCTGAGGTGATTGCAAAATTGAATGATAGTTGATTTGGCTGTAATTGATCTTTAATGTAGAAAGGCGTGGTTGGTGATCGTTCGGAGAAGAGGTCAATAAGAAGATTTAAGACTATGCTAGTCATATCGAGATGGTTGTTTTTTGTTCGGGCATTTTTTACGATCTTCTCAGGATTGTTTGTACGCGCGTATAGAAATTTCCAATTCGCGACATAAAATTCGTCCCGCGTTAGTTTCGCATTTTCTTTCCTGTCTCGTTTTTGCAGCCGCTGTGTGTTATGTGACGGTGACGACGAGGTATTTATGTTGGAAAGCCGCATATTGGAAAATCCGGCCTGAGCTGCAAATAAAAGACACCCGAGGGGATGGTGCGAAAGAAGTCAGAACGCATGAACAGTGGCAGAAAGAGCAGGCAAAAAAACGCAACATAAATGAGTCGAAATGAAAAATCGTAACGATTTTTTGCGCGCGAAGAGCAATCATAACTCATATGAGCTACGAGGAAAGAGTTTATCGTCTATATCGTCTAGTTTTCATCAGATCGGTTATGTTTATTTCCCATTCTACGGGAGTTGTCAGTTTGACATCCGGAATTGCTGCGAGATCGGGCTGTGAAATTCGTGCATTAAATAAGCCAAAATTGACTGAAATGCGGCGAGTTGTGCCGAATGTAGGTAGCACAAACAACGGGGAGTGCCTACTATTTCCCTATTTCCGGCCGAGATAATTAATTTTGTGTTGAATGCCAATGCCAGAAACTGGTAGAGAGCAGTAGTGAATCAATGAGGGCAATCGAGAAGATGATTAATTCCAGTTTTGACCTTGACAACAATCTTTGAGAATCTGCTTCTTGTTAAACCTTCGTCAGAATTCGGAAACAATGAGCCTGTTCTCTCCTGGTATAAGGAAAGAGTTAGAGTGATACTAATCAGATAGTTTCACATCTCTGCATTTCCACATCAACGCATTAAACCAACATCAGCGTTACTTTAACAGCTTCGTCGGGATCGTCGAATTAACCGGCAAACGATTTCTGAAATTGAAAGGATGCCGGTAATTGAATCCGCGCGGCGCGCACGTGAGGGCCATGTAGTTATAAGTTGGGCAAAGGCCAGCCGCCGTTAACCGCGTAAAGTACGTCGAGTTGTGTGCATGCAATGCACTAGGGCAGGAAGGGTGGGAAATCGCGGGCATTGTGGTTGCTGTACATTCAGGCGCTATCCGTGAATCGATCATTTATACATGACAATAAACTAACACCAAGCCTTGTTTCAATTCTGCTACAAGGCTACTTGTACTTGACTTGACCTTGACTAGCATACATGAACAACAATTTTGTATATCTATACATTTTCATTTATTTATAAGTTTTGTTTATATCTTCTTGCTAAAAACTGGAAAATTCAATGCTTTGCTCACCGCAAAAGCAAATTTGCTGCCTCCTTACAGACTTATTATATATTTTCTACGACATTGTATGGTTATTTACAACACAGGCAATATATTTTCTTGGTAGCTGTTTTTGCCAATCCCTGGTCTCCGGTTGGAAGCACTTCCTCGGCCACAACAATTCCACCATGTGCGTATCGCACCAAACAGCGTGCACTCAGCGCTCATTCAATCGGAATGGTTCTCCAGTGGCTAGTGCCGGACTAAATCCCTGACTGCAACCACCCGGCTGCCGCCCCATACCGACAGCCCGTTAGTCGCGTTCGCATCACATTCAATTCGACATTCATTGCAGCTCACTGGCTCACATTCTTTATACAAACTTGACTTGGTCAGCTTGGTCACTTGTTGGGTGGACAAATATTAAAAAGCTTATTAAATTCACCGCAGGCAGCTGCAACTGTGGGGGTATTTGGGTGATATCTGACAGAAAGTTACGCCGAGATGAGTGAGACATTTTCTTGGCTTTACGATACTTTTATGCGTTGCGCAAATTTTAATAACAAGTTTCAAATCGACCAACCTTGAAGGTAATTAACTGACGTGGATCTTATGCAAAGTTGTTGCTCCCCAGCGTGTTTCCATGCGCAATGCCCGGGAGAAATATTGTCTTTCATATTTCATTCGATTTTCATTAACACCCGGCGCCGTTTCACGCTTTTGAGCATTTCAGCATTTTAATAGCGCGTCGTAATCCATTAGCATAACATTAGCAAACCGTCTTCTGCCTACCTTACTCCCATTATAACTTTTAACACCTGTATTCCATCGTGTAACATATTCTCTATTTGAACTAAATTTGAACTAAACGTAATACCTTAAACCGTTTTAAATAAAACTGCAAAATAGAGTAAGTCTTTTATGATTATCCATCTCGGGTGAAATTTGTTTAGTTCAAAGTTCCGCGCTGCTGGTTGAACGTGAGGATAATTTGTGTGTGCGTGGGAATCGTTTAATATTCCGTTTGATACCAACACGTAAAACATGCGAAAACACGGCTTTGATGTCAATGCGAATTCCTAGGCGTCGCTGAAGCTGAAGACTTACAGCCTCGTAAAAGAATAATGACGGTATGTTTATGTACTCGTTGGGAGTTGAGCGATGGTTGGGTTGGGAGTGTTCTTCAGCGCCACATGGAGCGTTAAGAAAAAGTGCAATTACTGCATGCGGGTGGGTTTTTGCTTTATGCGGTGGACGTGCGTGTTTAGAGTAGGGAATGATTAAAAGTTTTTTGATTGGGAATCTATTCAGGTTAAGTAGTTCGTGATGAAGACAAACACTAGAAGAAAGTAGGCAAGAGGCTGTGGAAAAATTAAGATATTGAAACAACCATTGACTTTGACAAACAGCTTATAGAGGGGGTTTCACTTGTAGGAAATCTTATAATTTATCTTCATTATTTTAATAGATATTTTTGTAACGTTTCTCATCTATATACAATTCGTTCTCCATCTTGAAAACTCATCCTTTTCACATTAAGTATTCTTAATGTTATTTTTTTATTTTTTTTTTTTTTTTGAACGTACCGCAACCATGCCGGATATCGACACTGTACTTGAGCTCCATTCCATTATACTGCATCAACTACTAGGGTTATTAGCAGTTATTAGAACTGAATTCTGTGAGACTATATATTATATTGAATATACTTTCAGCAGGATTTGAACTCGTGTCCCTCGAATATGCACCTTGCTGTCACTGCTACAGTCAGACGGCTTTACCGTTTGTGCTACGGAGCGGGGCAAAAAACGGCTAAAATGGGTCTTGAACCCGTGACCCTAAGATTAAGCGTCTCATGCTCTACCGATTGAGCTAGCCGGACCCTTAATGTTATTTAATTATTTTTTTTGTTTATACAACAATCCTAATCTCTCCTCTTAAACTCCTCTGTTTAACAAGGAACATGTTTGCATTAATTGCACATGCACTTTGAGCAAGTTTTGATTAAAACCCGCGCCGATAAAATTACCGGCACAAACACAAGTCTCCAAAAACAAAACAAATGGATTTGGTGTAAAGCATGCTCGTTGCAATCAATCAATGCGGCAAAGACGTGCCGCGCCCGGGTGCAAATTATTGATGCCGCCACCACTTCCGCCTTTCACACGCCCCCATTGCGTTCAATTTCTTTGAAACCACGTTCAATAAATTGCATTGTTTCTAATTTACCTTCCCGCCTTTCGTGTACTTCTTTCAACAACTTAACCATTGTTTAATAAGTAATTAAAGTGCATAAATAAACGTAGACGAAGAGTAAATAAAAATTGATTCAAATTAATTACAATTGTTTGAACATTTTGAGAAGTAACAATTGTATCGACCGACTTGCGGGTATTTTTCTTGATTGCTGGCCAATCCTTGAAAGCGAATAAAAATAACTCTCGCAGGAAAAAGGCAAGCGTTCATTTAACAGCAAATTAATTTGCTCGCAGACTCGGAAAACCCAGCGTGGAAAAAGCCTGCGGTGCGTTTATTCATATTCATTTGCGTTGAAACAATTCGAGCGGCGGTAGCGGCGCACGAAGCATGAAAACGGACTCGGTGGGCTTCAATTCTCTCATGTGCATTTTCCTCTATACAGGGTGTGGCCGTAGAATTCAATAATGGAAACGAAATGGAAGCCTTGCAGTTTCAGCACTCGGAGAACCGTAGGTGCTAGATTGAAGATACCCTGATAACGATCAGAAGGTTTTCTCCATTCTCGAATTTAGTTTTGTGCAAGCTCAATAAATGCGCATCCCTTGGGCATGCCCATTGACATTGCAATCGCGCGCAGTTGCAGGTCTTCCCTATACTCCTCCGATGCTCCCCTTTCAGGCTTTCCGTTCCCATCGGTGCCTCCAAGTGTGGGGAACCTATTTATTTAGACATAACGCGCGATCCGTCCAGATCTCATCTATATGGCCGCCTTTTTCCACTGCTAACACTTTCAGCAATGAGTAATAAAATGAGTAGAAAGTGGGTGGAAAGTCAGCGGATGGCTGGGCTAAACGTAGAAACCATTTTCTGACTAGAGGAATTTCACTAGTAGAGGTTTCGTTTCCCATTTTATTCTTTAATTCTACAGCAGATTAGCAAGAGATAGGGCTGGATAGTGGAAAACGGAAAACGTTTCATTTACTAGTGAAACGCGACGGATTCAAATAGTGATAGCATCTATTGAATCGTAGTGCATTGTGCTAATCATTAAGCGGTGCGCTGATAAGAACCTTGATTTATTGTCGAGCGTTTGACAGGACTCAGGGGGACAGGAAGAAAATTGGCAGGCATTTTAAGGGTGTTTAATTTAGGAAGTTGTTAATGATCGGAGTGATAAGATAAGAAGGAAACAATTAAACTAATTTTTCAATGATTTTCTTGCAAATAAAAGCAATTTGAATAGAAATCTCTATCTGGAACATATGAAATAAATCAGATATACCTTGTAGAAGATCAGAATTCTTAAATCCTATCACAATCTGCCGATAAAAGTATTACAATTCATCTCATTTTGTCGTCTTATGGTCTCAAAATATCCCTATTGCCAAACTGCTCGCTTGGTTTTACTAGTCAACGAACGCAGCAAAATGACGCACTTGACGTGCCCATAAAAAGTCTCCCCATATTATCCATCCACTTTCGTATGGCCATTGACCATGAAACTGCTTCAAATCCGACCTGCTCCTTTTCCTTTCGCCTCCTGCGTTTTCCACTCTTGAACATTTCAAAATGGCAATGTAATCTTACTTCTTCAAGCGGCGTTTTTCTAGGTTTGATTCAAAATTGGACATTTTGTGAATTATTAGTGTTGAGAATGCAACCACAAATGATTAATTGTTTGAGTTTACTTAACTACCATCAACTGAAACTGGAATGTTGACCCTACAAAACTCTAAACAAGCTGGAATCTCACCAAATATAACCACAAACCATGGTAATTATTTATGGCTTTAGTTGATTTGGTCCATTTCTTTTGCTGAGAAGATGCGGGAATTGTTGTTTATCTATAGTTTTTCTATCTGAGTTGCTCGAACGTTTTTGGGGAATGACAAATCGACATTTTGTCGAACGTACGTCTGCGTTAATCCGACGTGAAAGATGCGTGCTATAAATTCGAATAATTGTTATCAGAACAATGCCGAAAACGCGCTTAATTTCACCCGCCACTGCTGCTGCTTTTTTAACAATGGTGAATAGAAGACTGGAGCAGGATAAATACCTAGGTCATTTATTTGGCTTACTGGGTTACAGTCAACTTGGACAAGCGAATGAAAGTGGAAAATAATAAATTTCCAAAATAGGCACTAAATAGGGAAAAATAGTTGAGTTATTTTATATTTCTTATCTGATATTTAATGACAAGAAAATCCTTTTTAAAGAAATCCAAATTATAGTTTAAATATTGTTTGATCGCCAAGTGCAAGAACTAGTTTATTTACCAATCATATTGATTTATTTAGAGCTATTCAAAATTTTGAATTTTGCTGTTCAATATTTCCGAAAGTATAAAATCTGAGAGAATAAAATCATGAAATATTCTTTTCGAAGCATGCTCAAGACAAATGGTCTAAAAGTACTCAGGATTAGAAATACGTCAAACAAAAACAATTATTTTACGGTTAATATTCAGACACCAAATGCGACAGAACTAAATTTAGGTATTTAAGGTTCTTTCCAGACTTTCTATTAAACTGTAAAGATCTATTCATTATTAGAAGATTAAAAACAGAAAATCTACTTTATAATCTATGGTAGACTATAAAGAAAGTTGATTAACTTTTGTTAGACCAACTTGAGTGATGCGTCATTGGGGAGCGAAATGACACCACATTCGGAGCTAATGGAATAATAAGAAATGAGCAATGGGATAAAAGCCCTAAAGGTCAAGAGAACGTGGCGGACATTTCATTCTCATGTCCCAACATCCTCACATCTTTTCAGCAGTAGAGGAATTATGTAATTACGGATTTAGTGTAGACGTGAAGAATGGGTTCACTTCTCATTGCAATTGGAAAGTCCTGCGGAAATATGTAATTAATGGAGAGCAACCACAAGACGTGATCCTATGTGAACTAAACTGGACGCCGAAACGTGGGGTGAACAAGATAGTAAATGAGGACGAGAAAGATTTAAGTGGAAGGAAGGAGATGAAGCAGAATGTTGAGCATTTTGTAGATTTGTAATTGGTCTGCTGCAGAATACAGAAGCAGACGGAGCAAAACAGTTGTAATGGAAATACCTCCGGGAAACTCCTTCGGGAGATTCAATGAAATTGTCTACCAGTTAATATCCAAAAGGTGTAACCCAATTACCACAACACAGTTTTAGAAAAATAACCCGATATCCTAGCCTTGGGAAAGCTTTTTAAATAAGAATTCATCCATCACTGGAGATGCAGCACTTCATCAGTCACGTTCGCGTCGTAACATATCAACTTCCGGTTCCAGATCCTAAAATGAATGCGGGCGTCATTTTTGTCTCTCCGTCGCCAACGTGTCCGATTGTCCTTTTATCCGCCACGCAAGTCACGTCTTGCTTACGGTCTTTGCGCGCTGTGCACGCCGGCATTTTTTGATATTTAGCTTTCTAGTATTTTACGACCTTCCAGGCGCATCAAACGTGCCATCTCCTTGATCATTGACTACCTTATTCAATCTTGTCAATGTTGGATCAGCATTTTTTTGTTTTCCTTACAACACAACTATTTCGGAACGCATGAGTATGATTAGAGTGTGTCTGATAAATGTAGTATAATCTCCAATACGACACTCTAACTTTTATATCCTTCTCTCCCATGTGGTTGAGGTGATTGTAAAAGTTTAGCAACATCGTTCTTTCCATCTAGACCTGTTTAGATATTTGCGAACCGTTGTAGACGGTCGGAGATTATCATGCAGATTGCTCCGAGGTTTGTTGGCGAACTTGGTCTGCTTGAAATGGATGCGATGGAAGGAAAAGTATTCGATCGGAGCTTTCTCAGAATGACGCACGTCGATATCAGAAGATAGGATGTGAAGACCCAGAAGTTATGGGATATAGATTGATGAAAGCAGGAGATAATTCGGCGTGAAAGAAATGTGCTTGACATGTTTCTGTTTAAGGTAGAGAGACACAAGTGTAAAATAATTTATGTTCTTTGAGTTGAAATTAGACGGGAGGATATTACAGTTTCATATTGTTGCAAATATGTCTTGTCTTTTTTGAGATGCCTTAAGCAAGTTAAACTATTTATTTCCTAAACAAATCAAAAAGGTATTGATATTGTTTCACTTCGCTTCTTATCAACTAACAATTGCATGTTGAGGATTAAAAATACCAGTGGCCTAGATTTATGTAAATAATATAAAAGTTCTTGTTTAAAAACATATTGTATTTACTATTAGGAAAGGTAAATTTATGTCGTTAGAAGACGTTGAAGTACAGGTTGATTTTTGATGAATCAGTCCTTAAACTTGTGCTTTCTCTGAAATTCAGTTCTCGTCTCTTTAGATTATTGAAATGCGATGAGGAAACAGTCTTTAACAGAAGTATATCAAGTTCATATTTCCGCTCTTAACATATTCATATCATTTAAAACCTGTTTATTGTACATGTACCTCTCAACGTTGTAAAACAAAAATAGTTCCAGGTAGATGAAAAGCTCGACATGCAAAGAATCCAGCCTTATATTATGCCTGTTTTTTATTTCACTTTGCGCGAGTTTTCCAACAGTTTGGCTTCACCTCTCGCAACTTGTTAGTCTCAGCTTTATTCGCACACACATTTTTTCAGCATTTTATCATCGCCTGCAACGCTGGCAACACGGCACAACTTGCCCGAGGCGTGCTCTACGTGCATAATAATTGCGAAAAAGTCGAGGAGCTGGAAGTAGCCGAGGAAATGAGTGGCTTGCATCGAGACGTGCTCAGATAAGAAAGTTGAAGCGCGTTGAAGCCGGATACAGGTACAAACTCACAAAAAGCACGTGATCTAGAAAAAATACATTAAATATACCGAGCCCTTTGAATTAAGAGCAACTATATTAAAAAGTAATACAGTAAACTAATGGCACGCACCGAATAGATTGCTTCTGATGTGTTTTGTAGATAACTTAAAGCATCTATATCTAAATTAGCTTTTCAAAGCTAATCAAACTGATCTATTTTTCTGAGAATACTCTCCTTAAACGGCTTAAGCTTTCTATCTTCTCCTAATTCTGTTTTACAATTCTAGTTAGTGATTATTTCTATCTACGGTTTTATTTTTAGTTTATATTTTTAGTTGTTTGTTGCGGTAAACTAAATTGGGTATGAGTGAATTATCCCCGGCGTATATTCCCATCCACCGCCGCTATCGATGCGGCAACGATAGCGTTGTTGTGTCGTAGGTGGTTTCACTTCGCTTTCGCACCAAATACAACAAACTAATATGCTAATAACACTATAACTTAATCAGCAACTATTTGATAACTTGGTGCAAATAATAATTAGGTTACGTATTATACGATGTAATTAAACTTGTAAATGCAGCAACAACAACAACAGAGTGAATCGATCTTCACTCTGCCGCGCACTGTGCACTGCTATTCAAACTACCATCCATTTCTGGAAGTCAAGTCAACTAACAAACACCAACAATCAAATAGGCCAAAATTGACAAATCTCCCAAATCAACATCTTAAACATGTGGCACGTGAAACCTCACTTTTCTATGTTATGATGAACTAAGCTAAGAAAAGGTAAGAGTGGCCTCTAAATATAAACGATGTATGTACGCAAATATTGGCCTGGAGATTTAGGCACGAAGGGATCTTTAGAGGTTCTTGTTAGTTCCGGGTAATGGATTCTCATCCAGAGTGTTTATGTAATGCAATCAAGTGCTGTTTGCTGCGGTTTAATAAAATTACGCGCCTCGTGCGTGTATCAATCCTATCAGAATTGGATCATCTCAACAAGCGAGCAAGTGCTCGCAACTTCGAAGGCAGCTTCCAGGAAGGGGAGCTTCTTAACAACTACCAAGTTAAATGCATTTAATGCTGAGATGTTGACATGTATTCACTTTTATTGTTGAATTAAACCGATTGAATTAGGGTGGCGTGGTTGACGTTGATGCTTCTTTACTGCCTCGTTAATGCCTGCAATAAAAAGCAATATGACAATAAATTTAACAACATGCAATTAATCTAAGAACATCGGAATTGATCTTTTCGTGTAATATTTATGATTTATTGGGCTGCTAACAAAGGTAAAGCTTTTAGTCGAATTTCAAGATGTTTTTAGTCATCGCACTGACATGATATATCTTCGCTAATGTATGGTTGAGGTTTGGTTGGCTTGTTTGCCGATGGTCGAAAATTCATACATCATTCCTATTGTATTGACAGCTTTCAGCCTGCCATTCAACTGCTCTTACATGGCTGATACAGGGCGGGTTGTAGCCCAGGATGTTTGTCCTTTTCGCCTGTCCTCGACGTCATACTACGAGGAGACATTGCTCCTGACATATTTACACATTGTGATAGCAAAATCAATTTTTCGCATTTCTCCCCGGACGGCAATAATAAAAAGGGATAACACTTACTGAAAGGCAAGATTGACTGCGTTTAAGTGAAGGATAAGTCATAAAATAAGAAAGCAAATGGGAGTAGAAATTTCTACAAATTGAATTTTATGTGAAACTTGCAGAATATAAAATAAGGTATTTATTGGATACTGTATATTGCTGTTGATGTCAGAAGAAGAAGAAGATGATTAAGCGACACCGCTTTTGCTTTTGATTGAATATTATTGAATGACTTGAGAATCATCTTAAGGAGTATTTATTTTTTTTATAGTTTTGATAAGTGTGTTAAATTAGATGAATAATTGAAGAATTATAATCTTGATAGTGGCAAATTGTTTTTTCCAATTGTTTAGCTTACAACCACTAGTGCTATAATATATTATTAGTAATGTAATCCTTTAGATTATATGTACTCCACATTTTCACTGTAACCTTTCTGACTGCTCGACTGTTTCTGATAGCAACTTTTGAGTTTTATCCTGTCTAGGTTTTGCCAAAAATAAATTCTCCATTTTTGCGACTTTTTGGTTCGTAATGCATCACGAAAGGGGATGTTATGTTATGCCACGCAATCATTTCGGTTGTGCGGTCGTGAATTTCCAGCTCGGCGGAACGCAGACGGCGTGGAGCAGACACGTCGGGAGGAGATGCAAGAACGGATATGTGGGTCGTGCACCCTCCGTACACCCGGCGTCGCCGTAGGAATGGGAAAATCTATCATGATATGGAAATAAGAATTTCAAGGCGGCGGCAATGGCTTGCAAATCTGAAATTTTGGTGGCCAGCGTGTCTGCAATGGGTGGATTTGCAGTGACAAAGTGGCTGACCGAGCCTTGCCCAGTATACAGAAAAAGTAATACCTGGCTTGGGATAACGTGCAAAGATATATTTTGGTTGTAAGTTTAAAGGTTTTCCGCAAATATTTGATTTGGTTGATTTTAGCGAAATAAATTCGCGCCAATTTGAGTTGTTTTAGGGCAATTCCTAGAAGTACTTGATGGTGAAAATCAACACAGGCCGGAACCGAGAAACACACAGCATTATTGGTAAAGTGCCAATTGCAATTGAAAGCGGGCGCGGATATGCATCCCCCAGATGAGCAGCGGAGCGTGAAACTTCTTGTTCTTGTTACGAAGCGTGATTACTAACAAACCTCGCCGGCGAGCCGCAAAAGACGACTGCTTTGAGCATTAACTGACCGCCACCACGTCCGATTCCAGTCTTACTACTGGCGCCTGGCCACCCCCAGCATTTCTCATGCAATGCCACAACTTGCTTGTGGTTACCGGAACAAAGCTATAACATTATTGTCACTTGTCGTTAAACTTTATGGTGAGATATGATTTTCTCTTGGGTCATTTATAGCGAGGAAAAAATTGCTTGAGATGTATTACTAGTGTAATGTTGGTTTTGGACGTGGTCCATAATTTTCAACTTGCTTTATGTTTCACTGCATTTGCCGACGTCGAAAACACAACATTTTCAAGCTGAGCTTTACATAACAATAAAGAATGTATTAAAACGGTTTGACTTTTCTTGGCGCTCACACAAACATTATTTTAGCAATCGAATAAATCTTTAGGATTACTCACTTTGCAATTACCAAGAAGAAAAATCCACCAATCTCAAGTTGAACTTTAATCCTTTGCGGAAAATCTCGAGCGATTTCATTATTCACTTACTTTAAATGAAGATACGTTTGAATAAGGTGCTTGTCAGCCTTTAGATGATGAAGAACGAGATGTATGCGCGAGTGCAATTGACAAGCTGAAAAGAATTTGCGGATTAAACGCGAGCATCTCGTCGAAATTCAAAAGTTTGCAAGTCGTCGCGCGGGTGCGCATAATTGAAAGCGCGCCCGAAAGTTTTCCATTATAATTATAGAAAAGAGTTCAGTTTCCCGTCCGTCAGCGTGCAAGGCGCGCGTTATTGAAATCTGGAAATTCGGAAATACAGTGGTGCAGACATTCGGGAAACAAGGCCAGGAAGCATCGAAGAAATTGAATTACCGCAAGTTTTTCGGAGGCGACGATAGAGTTATGACGAAAAATGCCAACAATTTGCATTGTGATGGATTTGATTTGTTGTTGGGATAAACCTTCAAAAGAACATATAGAAACATTGGAGAATAAAAATTACAAATATAAAAACACTAAAAACTTCTTCGATAAATTAAAGCACTTAAACTTTATAGAAATTTTTGAAAATCTCATAATTTCCTAATTTCCTTATTATAACAATCAATTCAACTTGATATCAATACTGGTATGCTATCAATATGTTTAAACCCACATCTCACCCTCTGTTATTCAGCTAGACGACACAAATCAGCAAAAAACACTTTACCACTCGTTTGGAATTTAGTTACTTAGTTAGGGAGTTAGTTGAAGCGATGGACCGCGATCAAAGCGTTGTAATGACAGGCACACTCTCTGCACAGGCCTAGATGGATCACAATCTTAACCCTTTGCTAGTTTACACCCTTCTGCCAACCAGTTTCTGTCCGCCTCCGTCATGGTTGCAACAATGTCTGCAAGCCATTTGCAACCAGACCATTAGCACAGCAAACTTTCAAGGGCGTTGCTGGGCTGTAAAACGTTTTTACATATTTACGCCAAAGGGTAACAATCAGTGCGAAGTGAACATAAATTGTTTGTGCTAGAATCAGAGAAGAAAATTGCTGTAGCGCTGGCAATTATTTAAAGCGGAAACTTTTAATTTTCAAGTCTATTTTAGAAAAGTTGAAGAAATTTGCGCAAGTTTGCTAAGTTTAAATATAAGGAAGAAGTTTCAAAATATCACGTAAAAAGTTTCTTGTTATAGTTTTCTGTTTCAGTCGCGGTCGCGAGACGAGTCTTAAGTTTGAGTTGCAGGCGAGGAAATTTAAGAAAATTCTAGAACAACTATTTTAAATGTAAGTTTCTAATACATAAGTTAGCTAAATTAACACACGCTATATTTAGTTAGGTCTATGTAGGACCAGGTGCATTGTTAATTGACCCAGTGGTAAATTATTTATCCGAATTAGATTAGTTGCGACATTTCGAGGACAGTAACTCTAACAATATACAGACTAGCCTTGATCCAATCCAGACAGTTTTGGTGTCCTACATATTTAAGCATACATTATTCAACATACACTCTACAGTATGTCTTAAAACATTAATTTTTTGACTACCCTTCTGAAAATACTTTCGAATGATTTATATGCTTTATTCTCACGTTCGTACAAAGGCCAGATCAGTGAAGCGCAAAATTAACTTCTCAGTATGCATCGCTAGGTTATTGTTAATAAAACAGCAATATTTGCCGTTACGGTCGCCTCCCCTTTTATGACCTCCTTGGTAAATACAAAAATGTAAAACAAAAGAAATCAGGAAAAGGAGCATTGGAATGATTTAGCATTCTAGAAACATTCTAGTAAGGGGAGACAGTGAGAAACAAAGAGCAAGGAAAATGTCAGCGTTTGCAGTGAGAACCATCTGAATTAGGGTGTTTTGGATTCGGGGTTAGAAGCGGAAAGACGCGTTGCCAAAGAAAGAAAGGATGTCGAGGTAACGCTTGTTTTGTTGCAAATTTGACGTGCGAGTTTTTTGGGGCATGTAGACGGTGATAAAGGAGATTGCTTGCAAAGATAAGGGTAGTTAACTAAAACTTACTTAACTAATTACAAGTAAGATGATTGGGAATTTTATTTTGGATATTATCATGGAATATTACTTTCGTGCGGATAATTAATTAATAAATAGAAAAGTACAAAGTAATTTTACATCAATCTAATGAAAATTAAATTTTAAATAGGACTTTGTTTAGATTAAAATTAGGAAGCTTATTTTAGATACTAAATGGTTTTAACCATTCTCCTAGTCTTTCCATATTACAATAGGAAACCGCCATTTATGTTTGTCGTTGTTTCTTTAGTTTATAATTATAAAATAACAATTTTTCTTTGCATTATAATTTCTAATTAAACTTAATTTTAATTTTAAATGAATTCCTATTTTTAAATCCCAATATAATGTCGTAAACAACTCAAGTTAATTGAATTTATTAAAAAAAAATTAATTGCAAATCGCGCCGCCGCGACATAACGCAATCGATAACGCAATTAATTAATAATAATTTGCCGGCGCGCGAGTATACATTAAACGCCACGTATGCCTCTGTTTTCCGACGGCGGCAAGCGGCTGGCAAATGGAATTTCAGCGCGGCGGACGCGCACGCAACGCCCCGGCGCATTTCAAACAAATTAATAATAAAACCAGCGAGTAAAAATCTCCCCAACACATCCTGCGCTAAACAAATACATTGTGACACACCAAACATTTGTACGTTCGCCGGTAAACTGATTTTAATTGAATCGCATTGCGCATCATCCCTTCTTACTTAAGTTGATTGAGCGTGGCATTTTTCCTAACAATCGCAATATAATTCTATATAATTGTATAGAGAGTAAAACTGTATTTAATCACAAAGCCAGCAACATGTGCAATTTATGAACGAATTACCTGTGAGTAGGTTGTAATAATTACAAAGCGGGGCATATATGCCGTCACATGGCGCAATTCTAAGTCGGCCACGTGTGCTAAAGTGCATGCAAGGACTTGCTGATGATGGGTTGGAAGGCAGGTCTGTTATTGTATTTGAAAAGTGGCAGCTTGAGAAGTGGTTACACGCTGCCGCCCCCAATAGAACGAGCAGAGGCATGCTATTGTGATTTCCGAGCTGTAAATGACATCAGTGTGTTGTAAGTAAAATTTATATGGCATAGGAAGTGAGTTTAATGATTGACTTTGTTATGCGAAGGAATACAGGAATTATAAATGAAGAAATTTGCTATAATTTATAGCGGAATTTAAATTATTTAAGCTATAATTACTCGGATAGATTTCCGTTTTATCTTGGATAATTTTTATTGTACAAGGAAATTTCAATCACATGTTTAATTTCAATTTAAAATTACTAAATTAAATTTATGTAGAAATCCTTTTAAGGACACCCTTCTGCACTATATCTACAGTTTTATATTATTCTAAACTATTTTCTATTGTAAAACTAAAATTAGCACGTGTACAATTTCCGATTTACTTTATCTTTTTTTTTTTTTCAATTTCGACATGGTGCTAAAAAGTAGGCCATTGCATAAATTGCGCATTTTTCTCTTCCACATACGTGCGAGCCTTCATTCGGGTTGGTAACAGAAAGCACGGCTGCAATTTTAATTCGCATCGGTATTCAATTAAACGCCAGCTATTTTGGGGGCGACCAGTAATTTTTTGCATGCATAAATCTACCAATTGCGCATTCTTTGAGGAATGCGTGCGAGGATAATGTACACGCGCATGCACTCATCCTATATCATCGTATATCATCATAAATGGAAATCCCTAGCGGGATGTTGGAATATTCCGTTGCAAATGTAGGACAAATCAATGGATAAATCTACGTTTGGTCTGAATAGTGAAAAACTAAAAATATCACAAAATGGAATACAAGTCATCAAGAGATATCTGAAGGACAAAATATTAGTTTTATTTGCATTTGCTTAGTTTGTGCTGTTTTTCATATTGATAACGACCAGTGTTTGGCGGGCATGACTATGCAGTTATTACGATATTACGATTAAAAACCTTCCCACCATCATAAAAATAAATCACCGCTGTGGCTAAACATGCGGCGGCGGTATACCAATGTGTTACGCATTTGTCACGCCGCACATTGCCGCCTCCAGGAGGCAGTAAACAAACGCAAAGTACGTACGTACACCATCGATTTTATCGCAAAAAATACAAAAGCGTTTTTCATGTTGAATTAGTTTTATTTAATGTCGCAAATTGCTTCTCCTCAACAAAAACTCTAGTTAGAATGTCTAGATATTAATAGTTTGCATATTTGTCTCTTCGGTCAACATGGCGTCGCCACCGACGGAGGGTGGTTATATTTAGCAGTCATCAGTGATCCAACAGTGGAAAGTAAATAAATAAACTGTTCGTTCCGCGTTAATGTACTAGCTTTTGGCAATATACAGCGTGTTATCTCGAAATTACACCATTAACGTGAATATACTTAATCTGTTTTTCGAGTACACTACTTTACATAACACTTGGTATTAATTAACTTCAATTATGTGGCGTATATTTTCGTCTACACGCTCTTCTTGCTATTTATTTATGGCGTTCGTGCATAATGTGATTGCGATTGTTTCGCTGACAGTCCAAAAGCTTCGGAAATAGTTGGTTTTGGCAGTAATTCAACAAATTCAAATTTATCTACTTTATTTTATTGCTGGAAAGCTATAATGTGCGACATGTAGAAGAAGTAAGAATGCGACACAGACATTGTTGCGAGGAGAGCTCAAAAATGCTGGAGTTGGTGTGTAATTTAATTTAGAAAATTAGAAGTAAATAAACTCGAGAGCAGAAAGGTTGTATAGTTGTGCTTCATGAAGCAGAAAAAGTCTTAGAGTTTGAGTACATATGATATCAAGCAAAGTCTATACAAAGTGCAGGAATTAATTTGAAAGAATAGACTTGGATCTTAATTATTATGTGAGATATTAGCAATTTTATATAAAATGTCATACTAAAACTTTCAATATAATTTAATAAAATATTTTAAATTAAGGTTAATCTTATTCCTCTTCTGCATTAACAAAGTAACTCTCTTTCTTCCACACACAGATTAATTTATATTTTTAACTCAATTCAGTTAATCCCTCCGTGTAATAATCACAGTAAACAATTCCAAAACTCATCAGACCTTAACTTGAACATTGCCTGGCAGAAAGCTGCAGTGCTCCCGCAGCGTAATCAACTGGATTATGACGATAAACAATATCAGTGGCTTGGAATCAACAACCACTTCCCTGCTGGCCTCATAAAATATACAACGTACAACATTAAAACATTACGACATTACAACACTGCACCACGCATAAACTACAACATGTTGACATACCACATAAGTGGATGTTTTTAAACATGGTGCTCTCCCCATTCCAAATTCCCGGTCTTCATTCTAAATCTCCTTTTGGTGCTAGCACCCCACTTCTTCTCCACGGTTGTGTTGCACATTTCGTCATCTCTACTCTGTCTACTTCCGCATGCATACCTGAAATTCTATTACCATGATGGACAGTAAGTGTGCCGGCGGCGGCTGTCCGGGAACCAACGGCACAAATACCGCAAATTATACGGATGCCCTCGCCGAATAAAGTGAATGGCATTCATGTCGCTTTTGCTTTCGCATTCTCACAATTCGCATTCTCGCCATTCTGCTCTACTATCCTGGTGTGGAGGAGAAGAGGTGTAATCGTCGCATGCAAAATCTACCTCTCACCTGCCACATGGGGAACATGGCAAAATAAATAAAATAGGTTGTGTTATATTAAATTTTAATAGAGTTACAACTGTAATAAATTAAAAAAAAAAAAAAAAAAAAGAGGTGAAGGTTTCATAGTAAGTTGCAGGTGTCTGTCATGTTTGAATGCATAAAATTGCTTAATTTCCGGCTTGTAATAAATACCCTAACTCCATAAAAGACGCTTTTATATCTTCAGTAACTCCCGCCCGTTTTAGCCCACCTCAGGGATAGCAAATGGTTGTATTGTTTCACAATGTTATTGCTTGCACTTTTCTTCCTTCCTTTCTCTCTAAGAAATTAAAATCTAAAAACACACTATTGCATCAAAAACACTTTTAAAATGTTATACAAGTACCTAAGTAGGCATTTTCCGGCTTTTCATGTTTTTCCTGCCACCATTCCCACATGTTCTAACTGCGTGTCTCCATCACTACGTATGTACTTTACCTTAGCGATTTGTGGGGTAGATGAAAACCGTTTCCTGCACGCATCACGCACGCACGGAGGCGGCGGCAAAGCACGTTCGTCAGACATACATTCACAGCGCTTTGAACATACTTATCAAGCGCGCACATCGACACTGTGCACGACCACCGACACCTCGCTTACTTTCAGCGGCGGTCATAAATACGTGAAACATTTGCACATAAAAAATGCCAACGTCCGTAAAACAAAGAAAGATTAATGAATGATACGGAAGTAGTGCAGGGGAGTATGTTTTCATTGATGTGTGAGAGGGTGAGTTAAATGCTTGAAGGGTGAATTAATTGCGCGTTGAATGCATTTTTAAAGTTCATGACTTAATATCAAGCGATTGAGCTCATTTTCGGCTGGGCAGTAAGGTAGCAATGTTGAAATAAAAAATTGCTTTAAATGGCTACCGATAGAGTAGAAAAACCGTATGGAGTAAATTTTCTTGTTTTATGTTGTTTTGTTTGAAATAGTCAGCGTACCTAGATCAAACTTTCTGCAGTGTTTTGAATAAATGCGAGTTACTCATGAGCTTTTCAAGATAACAATCTAAATTAAATTGCATTTAAAACTAGAACATGCTTTCTTTTGTTGTTTCAACTATCAATGAACAAACATAATTTGTTTAGAACTTATTCTAATTTTAACTTTCAAACTCCACATTTTTATTCTAAACATCTCTGCATCGCCTTTAAAAATTCTCTCCTTATTTCCATTTATGCAAAGCCAGCCCTACCACGCTATTACCCACATTAACAACATCTCGTCCATGTTCAATATTCACTTAGTGCACTTTAGGCATGCCGTGCGTGCGCATTTAAACAAATTGTATTACGCATACCGGGCGAGAACAGCGGATAACCTCATTATTAGCTACACGAAAATGGCGGCGCCGTAACAACATTCGGGCGTGCGGGCGCGGTGAAGAGGCACTTGCAGCCGCCGTTGCCGCCGTTGCCGCCGTTGCCACCGTCACCGCCGGCGGGCGAGCGCACTCCATTCGACTCATGCAATATGCACGCCACGCTTGTGGTTATTAGCGGGTGAATACGAGATGAAGAACGGCTTGAAGATTGTTATCAATAATTTCTGGAGGGTGCTGCGCAAATTCTGTAGAATCTACAAGACTGTTGAGGGATTACTTTGTTTTATTTTGCTATTTTGCTATGTTTGGATGCAGAATTTTAAAAAACTTCTCCGGAATTATTAAAAGGTAGAGGTACGTAACAAATGGAAAATGAGAAGTAATAGGGTAACTTTGTTTTAAAGCAATGATTATGTTGAGACAATGCAGGGTTAGTTTGTTAGAAAGCGTTAAAATCAGAAGAATTTTAGGATGTGAAATTTTCTAGGATTGCTATCAAACACATAATTAATTTATTGTATTCAAATACTCATCATATTTCTTGTATTTTTTACTCAACAAATTCTTTCTCCATTTCATTATTTCGCTCCTCAAATTTTTAATTCTGTGCCATTGTGTAAAATTTTCTCATTTTTTGAGCAAATAATAATGTTCCCAAATTATCATTATCATTATAATAAAACATTGGATCACGTTACCTTATCCGTCTCTCCATCTCTCTAAAATGCACGGAATTCTTCGCTAGGTAAATGACATTGAAACGCGCACCCTCACCAAAGCAAGAAAAACCCTCTGGAAACGAAGGAAAAACGCGAATACTCATGCAGTCATTATTATCCATTATCTTAATGACGATTTTGAAGCGCGTTTGCCCTCGCGCCCTTCGCCGCCGTCGCCGAAACTAATCGAGTAAAAATGACGCTCGCCCTTAAATAGCACAGCCGCCGGGCGCGACAAAAACGCTTCAAAGGAAATTGAGACGGGAACAAAAAAAAAATTGTTTTGTTATAAATCCAGAATAATCACGCCGAGCCGAGAATAAATACAGGGCTTGAATCTTGACTAATTGCAACTGCTTACTAGTAGCAGAGAATTGAAATATAATTAATTTTAGTTATAAAAAGTGATATTTTTAGCTGCCAGCAAAAATAACGCAATAGAAGTTGGTTCTGTCAACTTTTAATTGAACGCAAATAAATTTCCATCTCGTCCACTCAAAAATTGATTGATATGGGAGCGCTTTGTTTAAATATTTGTTAGTCATTTATTGCCGAGTGCACTTGACCATGCGGTACCAATTTTTGAAAAAAATTTATTTTATCGAATTTCAACTAACTCTGTTGGGTGCACTTTTTCACGATGTGCAAGTACCAAGGTGCATCAAATGACGGCCAACTTCAAACATCTCCTGATGGTCTGCCACAAAGCAAGAAAGGATAACTCAATTCCGTCTTCATTTTGCATTGAGATGTTGTTGGTTTTAAGGCGTGTCTTTGAGTAGTGGTCATCCTGCCACGCTATTTCCACATTGCCTTAATTTATTGTTCATTTTTCCTGCTTTTTTCTTTCATATCTTTGCAGAGTGTAATTCTCTTTGATCAACGATTTACTTCACTTCATTACACGCAAAAGCACGTGAAACAAGGGCAGATCGTGCACGAAATGAAAAAATGAGGAAAAGCATAAAGATGCCAAGAGAGAAAAAAACTAAATAATGAGCAGGAATTAAGAGTGGAATTCTACTCGGGAAAACAATTAAATATTAGTTAATATTTCACTTTTATCATGTTTCTTGTAAAATAAAAAAATTTGTAATAAAGCAAGAATTATGCTTATAATTTACATAAAAATGTTAATTATTATGTTTACTAGATTAACAAGTTACTTCTAAAACTTGATGAAAAATTCACAATTTAATGGTCTTATTCTAACCTGTCCAATATAAAAAAAAATCTTGATAATTTCAAAGTTGGTCTTAGTTTCCTTCTAAAGTTGACACTTTCGGAGAAAATGAAAAAACAAGAAGCCTAATGCTCAAAGTCAAGTCTCATTAGTGTATATTGTGAGAATTTTCTCCAAACATTTTAAAATTTACTTAGAAGAGCTTTGTTTTCTTAATTCTAGCAAATTGTTACTTACGGATCATTAAACCACAATTAATTAATATGTATTATTTTCTTATTTGATTGCTTCGTTTAATTTAAAAAAGTTTTTAAGCCCAGCACAATAGAACTTGTTTAATATGCATAATATAAAACAATAAACAAATTAAAGCATAAATTTTCTGCATACATTCCATCTTTTTGCGCCGCCATAAATAATTTAAGATTTGTGTCGGTTTTTATTTGTTGTGGCTATGCTGCTATGCGGCCGCCTTCATCTGCTTCATTCTTTATTCAAATGCAATTGTATAATTTATCCGCCAAAATATAGCGGCGATATGTCTTATTGCACGCTTTAGTAAATATTACTTGCAAGCTGAATGAAATAGAATGAAAAAGAAGCGAGCAAATTTCGACATGGTCAAACATTGAAACTGTTTCAATGAGTATAAAGTGAACCTAATTGAAAGTGTTGATTCGACCAGAGCAGTTGGACTGTTGAACTTTCGAGGGTAGCAGTTGGAAGAGGTTAATAGTAATGCGCAAGCGTTTTCCGGTCGGTGAAATGTGCAAACTGTCTGACTGTAGGGGTCAGAAAATAAACGCGCATTCTTAGAGAATTAATTTTACAAAATAGAATCAAATTTTCAGTCATTGTTAGAATTATTCCTAACTTTGCAACGTAAAATCCTCAAATCTAACTCTTTCCAACTAGTTAAAAACTAGATTTTCTTCTAATTCATTAATTGTTGTTTTACGGAAAGCTGCCTGTTTTTTTTTTCCAAATAAAATTTCATCTTCTTTTTCCAATTTAATCCCAGGTCGGGCTCCATGCCTTGGCTCCACACTTTGAGTATGTTTGCATTGTTAGCGATATTTCCGCCTCAGAAAACGCTGAAAATGTCAGAATAATAACCGTAGCAACCAGGCAGTGTATTGTCTTACGCGCAGGGCGCGGATTTCCATCGTCGCATTTAACTGCGAGGCATCCCCGAGCAAGTGGCGGCGGCAACGACGCGCAATTGGGTTACGCCGACGGCCGCTTTACTACTTAAACTGATTACAAACTTCCCAAGTGATAGATACTTGCTTATCTCGGTTATCTCAGCGCGCGCCTAGATGAAGATACGGAAGCAGAGCATTAGGGACCGGAAGCTAGAATTGTAGTGTTTGCATTGCCTCGTAACGCTTACTAATTCTGCTCCAATGTGAAGTGGCACAGAAACGCAGAGATTGAAATGCGAAGGAATGATTTTATTTTTAATTTTGAATGACTTTAAGTTGATCTAATTTGTTTATTGCTTAGGTAGTGCACCAAAGCAAGTTGCGATAGGAGTGAAATAACGATATTCTCGAAACCCAATAGCACGTGGTTTCAAAATTAATCCAATTTATTTGCAATATTTCAAGCGTTTGCAAACAACCGTGATAACCAAAAGAAAATCAGCAATAGGGATTGCAATAGATGAAGAAATAAAACAGAACTAACACTGTCACAGGACCACTAGTCTACCAATGCTTCAAGTTTGAAGGCATTATTTTGCTATGATGGATTTTATTTTAAAATTTTGAATAAAACACAGCAAAATTATCTTAATATTTGTTATAATTTGATGCTTATTTGTTTACGTCTGACAATTGGTTTTCAACTTTGGTTTATAAGATTTTAATAATTAGTACCTTACAGGATTAGTACTCAACATGTTTCTATGTTATCTTCTTATCTTAGGCGATATTATCAAAAAAAGTTTTCCCGCCTTCTTGCGCAATTTGTAGAGCAAATTTCCAACCTGCAATTGAACAAAAATGAACGCGGATTATGCATTTAAGCTGGCAGCACTAAGCTTCGAGAACCAGCCGGCTCAATGGAAATGAGGCGGAATCGAGAAAGGAAAAGTCCCTAACCCTTTTCTTTCCGTTTGTCGTCTTTTCGTTGCGAAGGTGTCGTCGGCATCAAGATGAAGCAAAGCGCTCGCAATCTGATTACCATAGCAATGTATTTCCTGCGTTTCCGGAGAACGCGCGCTTAAGGTACAAATGTTTAGTGCGTGGCGGCAAATGGCGGCGGCAATTCGCTTTGCATTTTGCATTCAGCGCAACGTCTGCTTTTATGCGTCGCAAGAGGCGTAAAAATAGCGCGCGCGCAAACAGGTAGTAATTGGATAATAAGACAACTGATGGAAAGGCGTAAACTGACTAAAAGCATCTGGAAAGCGGAGGAAATGCAAAGCAATTTCTTTAGATTGAGGCCAACTATAAAATTATTGCAGAATTGTGTAAACTATTGTATCAATGCTGACAGTTTATTAATCGAAATAATAGTTTTGGTTAGCAAAAACAATTTCCCAGCCACATCTGCAACAACATGAAAAAAAAAAAAAAGAAAGAAACAAGCACAGATAAAATAAAAACAAATGAGAAAGACAATTGCGTTGCAAAAGTTGAAACCGCGTCGACGACATTGCAATAGAATGTGTTTTGGGGGTATGCATGCACCCCTCGCACAATATGCACAATATATATCATCCCCTTTCATACAACTCACACAACATTGACGTTGCTATGAATTGCTTATTCTCAAGTCTCCCCTACGATGTCAATTTTGAGACAAAACAAGAAACTGTTGAAGCTGGAGTTGGTGCTGGGCAAGAAGCGGAAACAGCAGGGAAGAAAACTTTTACAGTTTTCGCGCTGCATCAACGGTAATGAAACAATCTGGAGACTGTAGATATAAATAAGGTAATAAATCAAATCGTCGCGATCATTTCCCATCTTCCATTTCACATTGCTCGCGTTTGGGAAGACAATCGGTTATCAAAAGTTTGGCAACCTTTTCCGCGTCGTCAGCGACTAGACCAAAATCCGCGTCAAGCGTCAAACATTCTAGGAAGACAAAGAAAATGCTCTCAGTTTCAATTTACTGAAATATTTGATAGTTTACGGGTCATTGAATTGCCTGTAAAATCAGCAAAACTTGAAAAGTTACACGTTAAACTCGACAAAATGGAAATATCAAATTTCTAGGCAACTACAAAATTTTTTCTTGCTTCCTAATGAAAACAGGTCAAACATATTTTATTGAAAACTGCTCCACGTTATTAATACAAGACAATGCTGTCCGCTGGATGAAATATGAGCACTATAAGTCCTTCCGTAGGGTGAAGAACATTTTTATCAAAAATGTACCAACTAGTAAATGCTTCCAGCTCCTCATTGTTCCGCAATATCTTCAGTGTTTGAAGCTCGAAGCCATCTAAAGCTATTGTTTCCCACTTTGTCCCAAGTCATGCAGTCGTCATGGGGGCTTCACTTTACCCTGCACGAAGCTTGTAAATGCAAAATGACTTTCAGTAACTGCGCTTAATGCGCCAAGCGCTCATTACGCCAGTGATTATCAAGATTTTAACTAACTGTTACATTGTATCAGATAACGACTTTCATTCTGATGCGATTTTAAAAGCAGATGAAGAAATGTTATGTTGAGTAGCTTCTTCTCACTATAGAAGCTGAGAAAGAGGTGGGTGCAATTAAAGCTATTTAGGTTCGATTCATTAAGCATCACGTAAAATCCAATTGGACTAAGAAGAAATCTTGGTGCGCTTGTATTGATTGATTCATCAGCAGTCTCAAGTGGTGTGAGATGTCTGCAGAGTCAAAAATCGTTCGTACAAAAGCAGCAGCCAGACGACGTTGATCTAGGCACCGAATTTGCTCCTTTATGTCGCCGAAATTGCCGCAGCGAATTTGTAAAGAGTCGAAACGCAGCGTGAGAGGCCATTACATTCCAAAAACGCCTCGTCGCCTCATGAAAACACAATAAAAATTAGTTTTGCGAAATTGCATGAAACATTTTCTACCTACTGGCATTATTTAATATTATCCTTAATTTTCAACAGTTTAGAACCTTCAAATAGCTTTGTCGATTATATATTGTTGGCATTAAACGTGTGCATAGTGAAAATTAATTTCCAAATTTAATTACGGTGCAGACAAGGCTAAAACTTTGACTTTCTTCCAGGATGTCAGGCAATGTTGCAACGTAAACATGCGTCGAAAACGTGGAAATGATTTAATAGATGTTTGAAAAGTGTTGTGCGTGGTTTTGATGGTGGCGAAAGTTTTGATATCTTGCGTGCCGCCGCCAAAAAGCAAGTAAAGTTGAAAAGCTTTTAGTCGTCGGTGATGTTCTAATGTCACCTCGTTTGTGATATTTTTAGTGGGATTATCCAAAAACTTCATCTTGCCTCCCCAATTAAGAGGATTTTGACTATATATAAACTGTTATGTATGACTATTATGTTTTGATATAATTTTCCGAGTCTAACGTTACCTATGCACGACTAGACCGATTCTAAGAAAACAAAATAAGAATGGTAACATTAGATAAATTTAAGAAACAAAATAAAGCCGGTAACATCTGACTTTTTAGACTGATTTTAGTAACCAACTATGATTGGTAACTCAAATTTCGGCGAATAATTTAGTAACCTTTTTTTTTTAGTTTAAAATCTACATAATAAATTTTGTAAACATATAATAATAACCTGTTTTCAAACAAATTATCTCGATCGTTTTGATTTCAGATTAAAGAGAAAAGAGTTAACGCTGTCTAACTCTTAAATTAAAATTTCTAGATACTTTTATCATATTTTAATTTGTGAAGATTTTAATGTAATTGTATAAATATTTATAAAATTAAGTGCCTCCTTGTGTAGTTTTCGAGCTAGATTCTAAGAAGCATATACTTTAATGCCTTCTAAACTATTCAACCCTCAAACTTCTGTTATATCTCAAATTGCAGAGGATTAAATTGATTCCAAAGCCACCTAAAGTGTTAAATAAATTTGAATTGCTAATGAGTATTGCGATATCCATTCTTCTTGTTTCCTACGACCAAACTATAAACTCAACCAATAAAAAGATATTTTGACATTCTAATTAAGATTACGCATAAAGCACCACTAAATCAAGTCCTAAAACTATTCATTGTTTTCTTTTCTCTACTCGCACATTCTGTTTTAGTATGTCATAAATATCTGAGTAATAAGACACTGTATTTTGCTCTAGTGCGTCCGAAGACTAAAAATTGTTTTTCCTTGCGTTTGCTCCACGATAACTCCGCCAGCAGCTCGGCTGGTTATTGCACATTTTAGAAATATCGAAAATATATGCAGATCCAGCGTTTTCCAGCACTGTGCACTTCCATCTCATGAAACGAGAGAGCGGTCTACTAAGAACTGACTAGACAAATTTAATAATAAAATGCGTTGCGCATAACCAGAGCGTCTCAAGAAGGTGAGTAAATGTGTAATTTATTAAGTGTTTAAGCAGTGGTTGAGAACTGCTTGCTGAGCTGCTAAGTGGGTAATTGATGAACGATCGTCGTTGCAAGAAATTTATTATGGCGCTTGCTGTTATAACGACGTCGATAACGTAATAATGGCGAACGAATGAAGCCGAATTCGTTGAAATCACGAACGACACGGCAGCGTTGATATAAAACGCATTACACTACACATTGCACTTTTTGCATGTGCATGGGCATGTGCATGCAAACAGATCGTCGCTGCGCGTGTACGATAAGGACGCGCATTTGCATCCCACCCCCGGCGTACACAGCCGGGTCTTGCATCCAGGAACAGCATAGAACACGTAAAAATCTCCATCCTGTAAATGCGCACATTTTCTTATCACATTCCGAATAAAACTTAAAGAGAAGTCAATATAATTAAAGCAATATTTTGTTAGACAAACAATTTTCAAGTAATAAATAATACCGAATAGAAATGTTACCTATTCTTATATATACACATTTGACTTTATTAAATGTTGATAATTTTCAAACACATTGAACGCCAGTGCTAATTCATCCCTTACTGGCCAGAACGCGTTAGTATTGAATAGATATCCATCCCATTTCCGGGCGCGCGTTCGCTCGCATTAAGTATTAATATCGAATCGTTTTGCAGCGTGCGGGGGCGGCCGGGTAGCGGGCAAAGTTCGACCGGCTTCATCGTCGTCGAACGTGCCTGACGCGCGTGTTCGTGATTGCAGGCGGCGGCGACGTTTGCGAGTAAATTTGTATTGTGTTGCAAATGTTTTGTTTGCTTGTTTGCGGTGGCGGCAGCACAAGCGTAGGCATGATGTAAAAATTTATTCCAACATGAGCGGCGCGACAATGAGGTGATAAAAACGGAGTGGAAAATGTTGCAAAGCGTGGAATTTATTAGAAAGTAGTTTAGTGTCGTATAGTGTGACATTTATCTGCTTCTTCTAGGTTTTATTTGGAATGAAAAATATCAGGCAACTATCAAATCAGGTGTTTTATAATCTTGGACTGCTACTTTATGGCCAAGTAGAGAATTTTACTGTCAATACTATTAATGATACCCGCATGGTCTACAACCTACAATCTTAAAACACCAAAAACAATTCAAGTACCTCAAGATGTTAACATATTTACACGCGCGTAACACACTCTCATAGTCGTCAAGTTAAACAAAAATATGTGAGAAACACGCGGGATGGGTGTGCTTAAGACTTAAGAGCCTCTTTCTGATCCTAATGTTTCTCTTCGAGGCTCGCCCACTCCTGCAACCACCTACCACTACTGTTTATTATATCCGTCGCTTGCGTACGTAGCATTCACGCAATATCTTGCGTCGGACCCTGGAGAATTATTACACTCTGCTGCGCCAAGAAATTCAACGCCATCCAGGCGCCTCCATTCCTCTTCCTGGTCTTAGCGCGTGCGTTTAACATCAACCCATGAATCCCATATTCTTGTGCACGACGTCGTGTAATAACTCGTACACTAATGCAGCATATTTTTGTGTATTCTCATTGAGGGATGCGGCAATCACATAAATTATGCAGAGCGGCAGATAAATTTCGCGTTAGACAAGGCGAGCAGTGACACGCAGTGTTTCGCAGAGAAGCAGCCCATGGCAGCTCGTTTGCAATATATTATTTAAAGCTGTGCAGTGCATTTTTGAGATGCAAAAATAGCAGCGTTGTGATGGCAGAAAGCGCAAAAAGGTTTCATTATGATTTGCGCCCGCGCGACCAGCCCGATTTGCGGCAAGCGGAAAAACACGCTTTTTACTCGCCCGAGCCACGACACGTGAAATTTTCCGATTCAACAGTTTGTTTAGCGCCTTCGTGTGCATATGCATATTAAAATTTACTGCTCAAAGAGAGGGATTTATTGCCTGCATATGTGCTGGCTTTAAAAAAAACGCGATCGAGTTTTAAATAACCATGTTGCGCGCAACGCTCGTTTGTCAAATAATTCTTTCATTCAGGAACGTTAAATGTGTCTGAGGATATTTATGTTAGGGTGGAAAATATGTGTTGTTTAACAAAGTAATAATAAATTGCTAATTAAAACTCACATCAAGTTAAACTTACTGAAACAAATTATGTGTTATCATCACCGTTTAGATTAAATTTACCGATCTGTGATGTTCGAAATATATTTTTTTAAACATTTGTAATATTTCCAATTATTGTTTGTTTATTTTGCGTTAAGAAAATGTCAAAAATAATTTTTTTCTGGGCTAGTTTTTAGGCGATGCACTAAAATACCTTTGCAACCATGAAATTCAATTACATACCTTATCAATCAACAGGAATCAGAACCTGAAACAGAAACAGCTAGTTAAATATTGATTTCTCTTTGTAGTCGCAACACAAACATTGTAAAACATTCATAGTCAGGCACATTTTTGATAACATCCCGCATTTTTAATATTTAGCATGTCAAAATCACCTACTCATCACCCTCTTATTTGATCTTATTGCCTCTAAACCTACATAAATAAAAATATCACTTCTTTGATTTTCTCCATCTTTGTATTCCAGAAGTGATCTAGAAACGAATGTGTGTGTTCTCCACCCGCCTAATTCAATATAGTAAAATATTTCTAGGTTAATTCCGGGCCGGTGATTCTTCATTAACGTTTGAAAACACGCCGCCAACCGTGTAAATCGAGAGTGTGGATGCTGGCGGTGGCCTGACGAATGCAGTGTTTGCTCCCAGGGTGCCTAACACGAGCTTTATTACTTTGTTCCAGCCTGAAACTTGATGTTTTATCAATTTAGAGCGTGGGCTTTCAGTTATGTTGTCATTTAAGTCGTGGTGCACGAGAAATTTTTTAAGAATTTAAAGAAATTGCTTTAAATTGAATGCTTTTATGCAATAATTTATAAAAATTGGATTATTTCAAATTTGAATGCTTTTATCCGATATTAATCACTCTTGAGCATTTCTCCCATTTCAACTCTTTGTTTGCATTCTCATAAAAGCAGAAAAATAAATAATAATAGAAGCTAACCATATAATAAATAATAATCGGGTTTATGTTATCAAATAAATTTTGCGTAATCCCAATGGAGTGTTTTTCAAAACATGCCGCCTCCGCTCGATTATATACATTAGCAGATTAAAATCTTGCGGCAGCAATGGAGGGCAGCTCTTCTGGCTGCGGCAACTTACTTTCCAAGCACTACGCACACAAACCGCTCAGCTGGCGGCAAAGTTAACTTTGTAATGTGCAAGAAATGTACGCGCTGCCTGTTCTTGCGCGCCTCTACCAGAGCACATAGGCGCGCAGAGTCGTCAGAAGTAATTAATAGTTAATTTGAGGTGCGCAACTTGCATTAGCCACTTGGAAGTGGTGTTGTCTTGGCTGCGACAGTGGAGAACATTTCCCACATTCTCTGCAGATTTAAATTTTAAGCGGAAACGCGCAAATCTCAACTCAATCAAAGTGACATCAAGCCGAAATAAATGTTTCAGAGATGCAAACTAAGTCGGATAACGTCAGGCGCGGAATAGGAGAGAATGGCACTAAGAATAAAATCAATATTGTAATGCATTTTTTAGATTTTTTAGCTTTTGAGGTTTTTTTGCTGGGAAACTCTCGCTTTGTATCAGGAAAAACAATCGGATTGGGTTGTCGAGTTGAAGAGGCGGTGGAGGGAAGACTGTAGCTGTGATGGTGATGGATGATGGGTCCAGAGCACTTCATTTTTTTCTCTTATAGCTGAAATACAGAACCCGACTGAATTAAAACACGAAAACGCAAAGCGCAAAACAATCGAGTACGGATAAATTCATAGAATGTCTTCATTTGAAAGATTCAAACTTTTATATTATTTATTGATTTGTTGATTTCTATAAACTCTTGTATGTGAATCAAATAACTCTTTTTGTTTTAATACAATGCTCCATTGACAAATCGCGATAAAATATAAATAAACTCCTTTGTTCTCGCTTGGATTGATTTCCTAATCGGAACTTGCAGCTCGCGTGCGATTGGAGCAACTGCAGCGCACAATCACACCTAATATGAAATTGAAATGTATCACGATCTAAATTCGACATTAACCTCTATCGCCGCCTTCGATGCGGCACGGTGGCAGCTACAAAAGTCGAAAATAAATAGAATTCACTTCCATCGCCTCTATTGGCTGGCAATTCTTTGCTTCGCCGGCGAATGTGTAAATTCACGTATTATTCTGTTTACCCTCAGCTGCATTCCGAATTCCTACTTGCAGCGGACATTTTCGGGACTGTAAACTTGAGCATGACCCGCCGCCTCTGGGATTCATTTGTAAATACAACGCGCACTTGACACGCTCGTAACACCGCCATTTGAGTCAATATAAATTCTGTGACTCATAAAAACGTGCAAAGTGCCCGAGCGCACGCTACCGCCGCCGACAACAAACCACTCGAGAACAAATGAACGCGAATGAATATCAAAACATCAGCGCCGAGATGTGGGATATCTTTCTCTCGTATTTATACAATTCTAACTAAATTGTTTGCTGCAACTTGCAGCGAATTGCAATAAATTCTTTGTGTTTTTGCTTTATTGTTTGACACTTTTCATCATGATCTTCATATCAATGAAGCATTATTCAACTTTACGACAAACTTATGCCGAATAGAAGCTGAATGTTTGTAATAAAATGCTAGACTGGAGTGGAAATGATGTAGCCGACTTTTTTCACCTTTTCTCTACTCTTCACTGCTCTCCAACCATCGCCATCGTTCATCGAGCGCTTCCTCTGCTAGACTTTCCTCGGCAGTATCCGTTGAAAGCTTCACTACCCGCATGTGTTTCACATCAGACCTTGCGCTGTCCTCATATAATACAGGAATACGCCATGTTTACGAGCGTCGTGTGCGATCCACCAATCCAAAAGTGTTGGCAACACGAACGTAAAATAAAAATACGATTCGAGCAAACAGATCACAAATGACTGCAGTAAAAAAGTGTTCTTCATCATCTTCATCGCGATGGTTTACAATCATACGTGACTTTTATTCATGAGACATGGCGGCTGCCCCTGGAGTGCTCTGAGTGCGTAAAAAGTGATCACATAACCTGGGGCACTTTCTCTATTTGGTTCAGTTGTTGTCGGTTGAGAAATGCCTGAGGTACTCGCAGAAGTCACATAGAAGGAACAAAGAAAGGAAGGGGAATTGGAAGCGAAATGTCACCTGGGATGTTAATATACACTTATTGTGTGTTGGGAGCAGGTGGAAGAGTGGTTCTATCCGAGGAAGAGATAAATAATTCTAGTGAAATATAGAAAAATGTAGTAGTGCAAAATTTATGGTTGGAAATAATTGGTTTAGACAATCGGGGATAGGTTAGATTGGAAGAGGAGCTTTAGCTTTCACCAAACTACTTCTTTGATAATATAATCTGTAGTTAGATCAAGTGCCTAATAATGATGATATTAAAGCAGAGCAATAAATGGTAGACTGTATCTGTTTAAAAGTTGATTGTATAAGTATTCAATTAGCATGTATAAACGAATTACCTAATTAATTCCTACCGAATCACATTAATTCATAATTCTCACTTTGGGCAGTCATCCACATTTATTTCACATCATCCTTATTGCATCAATAATGATGATGATAAGCGTCAGACACTGGTTTGATTGAGACGATTCGATTTACTGGCGGCAGTGACACCCCCGCCGCGCGCGATTAAAGTTTAACGAGCGCGCGTGCAGCCAACGAATCCAATTTGTTGATTTCCTGTATTAATTATCTTCATAATCAGCAATTAATTTCTGGTTGCGGCATTGACGTGTGCCCTGTCGAATGCCATTAGGTGCATTACTTGGTCAATGTTTGCGCGCAAACAGCCAGAGAGGGCCGCAGCCGCTCTCGAATATCTTCCAGCTTAACATTTAATTTCGCTTATTTTGATTCGAGCAATTCAAACTGCTATAACAGCAGTTGCTAGAGTGCCTTGCAAGAAAACTGCTTTCCGGACAAAGTATTTTTTTTCACTTCCTTTACTGAGAAACTGAGTTCTGCTTAAGAAACTTTTATGCTGTTCGTGGACCAATGTTCTAGTTGCACCCTCTTTTTTTTGTTTCATTTTGTTTTTTACTAAGCGCTCAGTTTTTCTCCATTATGACACGTCCATCAGTGTTTATCGGATTAGCAGGCATGAAGGGTGCGTCGAGGAACACTTGCAGTGTGTATACAAGTATATAGATGGCTATTGGTGCAGGACCACCGCGATCCACTTTTAGCGGATTAGTCGAGGCTTAGGGTCCGCATGGCCACCTGCGGCTAATACTGATACAACTAATATGTCATCTTGCATCGCCGCCACTTCCACCCTTGTTTATTCGCGTCGCTGCGGGCTCAAAGCGTAATCATTTGTATCCGCAGCCAAAAGGTGTCAGGTCCCACTTGGACATGGCATTATAATAAATCCATTGCAAGGCACATATTTTACAACACCTTGCCTAACACCAGTCTACAAATGACGAGATTTACAGTTTGACGTGACATGACTAGTAAAGACTTTCGGTAATGTAGATCAACTTTCACCAACCATCCGACACCTGAAAGTTTGCTAAACTGGTACAATTTTAATAACGCCTTGTGGGATTTTAACTAATTTTCTATAGACTACGCCTAGACCTACGTTTTTCGTAGCGTTTACAAACAAATTTAATTCGTTTGCTCTCCCCGCTTTTATTTCCTCTATTTTGCCTGCATGCCATTAAAAAAACGCGTAACGAGGGAGGAATCCAATTTTATTCTGAAGATATTTTTATGATATATCACTGTGACGTCTGTAGACGTTATCGCAGTTACCGCTGGGCTGATGGCGGCACTAAGCGCACCGGCGGTGGCGGCGACTGTGTAAACGCTAAATGAGTTTATTATCCGGGGAGTGTCGCTGCTGGTGTGCAACGTATGCATCCCTAATTTCCACAGTGTTCTCTGACCGGCATATCTAATTTGGGATTGGGCGGTTGAATAACAGCCATACAAACAATGCTGATAACAATAAAAATTTATGAAACAAAGAACAATGTTTTCTAAAGCAATTAAAAGAAAACAGAAAATTCTAGTAATTTAAAAAATATCAGAAATCTATTTTTGATAACTTTGTCATGATAAACTATTGTTGTTCAAGGGTGTAGCACCTTAAGCCATTAATATCCTAGACTTTCATCATCTCCTTATCTCCTTTACCTTTAAATTTAGATCGAATTTGTAACCTAATTTTGGATTTCTTTATTTTTTTACAATTATTGTTTATCAAATAAAAAAAAAACAGCCAGCAGATTTAAAATTACCATTATATACTCCTTTATAAAATAAAATCATTAAAAATTCAGAATCCATTCAATATTTCAAAATGTTGCTAAAAAACAATTTCAATTTTCATTTCTACGCCAGTTTTCAACAACATTTAGACAAAACAAAAAAAAAAACTGAAATTATTATTAAGTATTTAGTCATATTATCAACCCACTTATAATATTATTTTATTCTAGTTATATAATTTAACCAAATAGTTACAGCGTCATCTATATGTCCTCCCTCCCTCTATGTATCACATTGTTGCGTTGACATGTTGACCCTTTTCAAACTCTGGAGTATCACTTAAAAATGTTTTCTTTTACTCTCGTTGTGAAATGTGACGCACTCATGTTCCTCTCTCATACATGCTTAAAAAAAATGCGCGAATGACGGTGGAGTGGTTTCATTTTTACACCCCGCCCTTATTTGCAGGATTTGCACAGCCACTTGTATTGTGACGCAAACAAAACACCGTCGCAGCAGCAACAGAAGGAAAAACCGGAAACCCGAGGAAACGCGAGAAAAAATGCAATTAGCACAGTTGCTTCCGTTGTTTTATTTACGTTTTTGATGTTGACGAAAAATAATTAAGAGTTTTTCTTCCCAAAAAATCTTTCTCGCTTGTCCTACGCATGCCCAAAAAATTCAAAATGAATATAAGAATTATTTATTATTTTTACTTTGGAGTGTACTGCAACCACGTCGATTATGAACACCGTACTTGACCTCCATCCCATTACACTGCATCAACTACCAGGATTATTGAGACTGAATTCAGTGTAAATACATATCATATTGGATATACCTCCAGCAGGATTTGAACCCGCTACAGTCAGATGGTTTACCGACTTAACTACAAATCGGGGTAGACTCCTTATCAATTTTAAATTTGTTGTTTGTAATTAAATTCACCATAATTCATTCTTTAGGAGATAGCAAAAAAGAATTGGTCCGACATTATCTTGGCAGAGGCCGGGCGAGGATAAGGTTCCGGGAGGCGGCAGGCAAAAGTGTAGTAAACTCTGGGTCAAGTTTGTGACGTGCGGTGTCGGTCGTTTGCAATTTATTTCGTCGGCGGACTTCGTGGTGCAGACAAGTGAGCAGCAGGCGTTACAATCCACTTTCTAACTGTGGGCATAGAGGATGAACTGGAATTGGGCTGGAATGAGAGAAGTAAAGAGTAGACAAGTCTGCGGTCGGCGGCGGTGGCTTTTCTGGACACTATTACATGAAGATATTAGACAGCTTGCCAACACACGTACTTATTATTAATATATTAACCGGATACAAGGAAGAATAATAAATGATATTGGAACATAACCTAAAACTTAGGATAATAATTTGAAATTAAAGTTTTAAATGTTAGAAAATGACAATATTCTTGAGTGTATAGAAACTATACATCTTGCAACCGCCTTCTTAGTCCCTAAAAAGGGCATCCTAAAAGAAAAAGAGGAGGTAAATAGTTAGACGCCATAAATTTTCATACTCTTCTTCTTCATGCCCTAACTGTCCAATATTCAGGGCTACTAACACTATATCACCAAGTAAATTAATATCAGCCTTCCTACGAAATCTGCCCTAACGTCCAAACGGTGCCTCCTTTTGCCTTTAAAAAAATGTATTAAAATAACAAAAATAGTTCACTAAATGAACATCAGACATGATTCAATTAGTAATGATTTATCCAGTTGTAATTTAAATTCGCGCGCAGCTGGGTAGCAAAAAAGGAGCGCTTTTTCCTACACCACCTCTGCTTAATTTGTTTGAAACGAATGCGGTGGCCGCACGTTGGCAAGTTGGAAGAAAATTGGCCTTTTAATCAAAGCGACTCGAATTTGAATGCCACCCCGTTTACATTAACCGCGACGGTAGGAGACCGCGCGGAGGCGGGTTAGAAAGCAGAGAAAACCGAACGCCATACGCATTTCAATGAGCGGAGAGGTAGACGTATCGTGCACTGATGTAAAATTTAAATTATTAATTATCAATTAGTCAATTGAGTAATTAGTCAACTTGGAGAGGTTGAATGTTAGCTGATGTTTAATTATGTTGTTTGTTAAAAAATAAAAATGTTTGCGATTTACCATGAATGTTTCTGATTAACAATTTTTAGTTCGGAAGCTTTATTTTAAATTTGGCGATCTCGTTGATCCCGTTTATAATCAGCGAGAGTTTAATTAAAAAGATAAACTTTATCATAATAAAGTCATGCATATCTCTAACTGATGAGAAAGCAAAATTAAATTTTTAGTTTGTTGGAACATGTGGAATATTTAGATTGGATTGTCGCATGAGACACGTGTGAAGAATGGATGGAATGAGTGTGGTAGCTGAGAGTATTAATGGTATTTTGTTGGCAAGACGTTTGTTTATTTTCGGAGGACAAAAATACCAGGAAAAAACTAAACGACATTTATGTGCCGATGAAGATTCCGATGCGTTTAAATGGTCGAACATGCGAGAACAAGCGAGTTGTTGGGGTATAAATAGGAGATATTATTAACTCAAATAGACAAAAGAAAGTGTAACTGTGAAAAAACTCAAAGAAAACAACTTTAAGTTGCTGTAGAAGAACTAATACTTGTAATAAATCAATAAAATTAGTGAGAAAAATTATTGTTCGCAATTGTAATTAAAAATTCATGAAAAGTAAGATACTGTAAGATAAAAATTTATAAATATTAAATGAAATAAAAACATTTCTAATAAATTATCTAAAAATGTTACAACCCTATGATTATTCTTAAATAATATTTATAAACCTTAATATCAACATTCTTCTTAAATATTTATTTTTATTATTCCCTATGAAACCTTTACCATCACCTTCATCTTTCACCTCCACCATAAAAGTCCAAATTCTCAATAAAAATTAAAAATTTATTGTGATTTTAAATTTCCCCAAATTACATTTGATCACGGCGTCTTTGGTATAATTTCTAATAATGCGCTCTTTCCCTAACCTCTAACATAACACGCTTTAAACCCTTTACTTCGGGAGCCGGCAACATATTTGGAAAATATTTTGATCGCGTAATAACCGAAATGGTATGCGTGCCATGCATGGTGTGCAGTCGTTTAATTGTCAACGGGGTGTGCATTAAACGACTAGGGTTGGAAGAATTAATTTTTCAGCAATTAGGTTTAACATTCTACTCAACGCTATACAACACAGTATAATAGAGTGTGGTATAACCAGCGGGAACAAATGACATAAAACTGTAGTATAAAGAGTTAGAAATGAGTTAAATGTTTAGAAATAGATTACTTACTTGAAGAACAAAAATTGCGGATTTGATAGTATTCTTGTCACGTAGAGTTTCAAGACTTTTTCAAGCTTCTTATAGTTTTTTTCTTAGCCAAACAGTTTCAGAAATATTTTACGTGTGAAAAGCAGGTTAGAATGAATAATATTGAATTAATAAATAAAGGACGTTTTGGCAAGAATAAACCTTGTTTAATAGAGTCTTTAAATATGTTTTTTTATTCATTGGTGTTTTATTGAACTGTTTGTTCTGATTTTCAAGTGTTCCTGCGGTGTTACACGTTTGTATTTAATTAATTACTTCCTATAAACACTTTTTAAATGTATGTTTTACTCGTAAATAACTTCACAATGATTTTCCATCTTTTGCAGTTTGTTTATAAACCATTTTTAAAGTTTTCCTTCACTTAATGTTTTTTCAACTTTTATCAAATCGAAAACATTCTCCACCTATGTTAATTAAGTAATTATCTTTTTTCACGTGTAATATAATATGAGGGTTGATGTTCCACACCCAGGCGAGCAAATTCTCTTTGCGGCTTTGCGCTTCGACGAGCAAATGTCGAGTCAACCTCGAATGATGAAGCGTTTTACTGCGTGTAATAGAATGCACGCACCACCATACGACTTGCCGCCTGTCGGAGACGGACGTGGAGGCGCGTATTTAAACGCGCGTGGGGCGGCCGCGTCTCGACGCCGTGAGCACAGGCAGCGGACTGATCGCTAGGCGCCGACACTGTTTGGCTGCTGCCCCCTTACTGCTGTGCTTCCGGCGGCAGAGACGCACCCTGAGCGACTATGCAACTAGCCAACTGTGCGTGATATTGTAAAACATAACAGGAGAAGAAGAAGCTAGAATAAAAGATGAATTCCAGAAATATATTGGAGAAAGAAAAAGATATTGTGTTTGAGATGAAAGCAGGGAGCGAACGGAAGGAATTTGTTAGTTATAAGAATTAATTAGTTGTAGAGAAAATAATTAATGAGTAAGGAGCATACTTTAGGGAGTTTTTTTTTTTTTTTTTTTATTTATAAAGCACTTTAAAGTGCTTTTAGATTAAGTTAGAGGAAGAAAACTTCTTAAAAATCATTTAAATTAATACTTTACAATATTCTACATCTTGTTAAATTAAATTAGATAATTTGTTTGATTAAATTACCTAATTTTCAACTAAATCTTATTAGTTGAATTATTACTCTAAACTTTTAAGTTTTTATTAAGAGCTCAAAAATCAATTTTTGTATCTAACCAATATTCTTAAGCTAATTACACGCTCAACACCATCCATCCTCAATCTTAAAACCGCAGCACTTCCTTGTATCTTCTGCATATTTCACAGCATCTCAAAAAGTTTCAAAGTCCCATCCAATATCCAGCGGTGTCTTAAGTGACGACAAAACATAATGCGACGCCTCAAGCGCCGACATTCATCTTGCCGCTTTTTGCCACCATCTCCCACCACCTCCACCGCCTCCAATCTTTTCCAGCTTCTTCCAAGTCGTAACTAGCATCATGCGCAAACACACAAAGTTATTTTTTTGCAGCAAAGTTCACGGTGTGAAATTACTTTTGCGCTCTGCCCTAAACCGCCGATACCTATCTATGAAATGTGATGATGTCTCAGTGGTGAAATAAAAATCTAAACAATAGCGTCGAGAAGGAAATCAAGAAGGAAAATAAAGAAACGTTTTTAATACGAATATCTAACGCCGAGATAAAACCAAAGTAGATCAAAAACAACTTTGTTTTATTTCTCATTTGCCAAGCAGTAAGCGACTGAAAACTAAGATAAGTACGATTAGAGAATGGAAGACAATTGCAATGTAGTCGCATAAAAAGAGAAATTTGTTTCATTTCCAACAGGCAACTCTTCTCCATCTCTTCTTTCTTTAACTATGCTGCGTAGAACCTAAGCTTTCCCACCGCTAAGTCCGCATAAATTACGCTCTAATTACTTGCGCTATCGATCAATCTCCATGCAGAAAATCTAGCTCTACGAGGAAAAAAATCGAGCGCTCTGATATCAATCTTTACGCTGTTCATTTCCTCTGCCTTTGATATTCTGATAGTATTCTCTTATCTTGCAGTCTTTGTGCAGAGTAAAAAAGCAAAGACAACAAGAAGAAGAGAAGATTACCAGACGCTGGCAATCATTTATTTCAGTTTTAATGAATAATTAAATCTAAGGTCTGAGAATCCAGGGTGTGCTTGATTATTAATTCTATAAGAAGAGCAAACGAAGCCACAGAAAGCAAAGACGAGAAATACATAAAGGAGCATTTGTAAATATTTCAATATTTCAAATATACATTGTAGAACAATCTGAAACAATGTCTTTCGATGTAAAACGAAGTGTATTATACCTACAACTTATGAAAAGCTCAGGAGGAAATTATGAGACGTGTATATTATACAGTTGCGTTTCATGAATGCAAACAAAAGCAACTTCTTCTGTTTTATACGAAAAAGAGAAGTTGAAGTTGTTTTCACACCACAGACATAGAGAACTGCATCTTGTGCATTTCATGCACGTAGATCAACTTTATTTTACTTAATAATAATAATAACTTTTGAATAAACCATGAAAAACAAAGAATTAATGCAAAAGAAATCAAGATAATATAATGATATCCGCACCTATTTCAACTTAACATTCAAAGAAAACTACAATTCTAATCCTCTAATCTTAAAAATCATTTTAATATTTCTATTGTTCCATTCTTGCGCCAAGAAAGATGTTATTGTATTTGAAGCTTGTTGCGGTATCAGAGCACAGTTGAAAATGTAATTAAAATACAGATCACGTTCACTTTTTTACCTCCTGAAGGCACGACTTCTATTGTTGTTTATTATGTGTCGAGACAAACTTTGTCGCTTCCGTGCTGTTTCACCTATGATACCGAGCACGAGCAAGGTTTGAGGGAGAAAGAACGTAATTAAAGTAGGATGGGAAAGAAACAAAAACAGATGAAAACAACTTAAGCGATCGGTAAGCTCGTAAAAAAGATGTGAAATTTTTAACGACCAGAAACAAACACATACTTTGTATTGTTATCTATTTTCTTCAATTTCCTTAAATATGCTAGTTTAATGTGGTAAAATATTAAAAGAAGCAAACAAGAGTTCAGTTTGCCCAACTTCTTCATGATGACTAAATGTCTGTTTCCGTATGAAGATCAAAGCACGTGGTGTGAATATTAATTTGACTTTATTTAGTTGGTGGTGTTTGTGGTACGTGCTGAACTGAAGTAAAATAAGTACACAGTACAGTTCTTTGTGTCTCACCTTTCACGACAAACCAGACACAAAACACGTCTGTAATTTACTAAAATAAGATGCAACAGAAAACATTGTTATAGTGTAATAACAAGACGCATTATTAAATAGATTTAGGAGATTTTAAGCTTCTACTTTTATTCTTATTGTTTTCTATTATTCTGCTGGTAATGATAACATAAGTCTTAATTTCAATTGGAAACTCGTACTTTGCAGAATCCACGTTCATTCCTTGCACTTGCTCAAGACGTTCAATTGTAGATTGAGAATAACGATTTATCATTCCACCAGCGCATTATCGTCGTATTTCTTGAAGAAAAACGATCTCGTTAAACTTTCCTAACCTTCCCAACACTTTCCGTCTGCTTGCCCATCTTCAAATCTTCACTCTCTACACTTGTTCATTTTGTTGCACACTTTGAGTACGTTATTAGTTTTACACTTGATAAGATTTTATGAAATTGTTCACACACCGAAAGCTCGAACCAAGTGCAACTAAGTAGCTAAACAGGAGGAATTTACAACAAATAAAATTGTTTAAACTGTCATAAAACTGAAAGTTATTACAACTTATCTAATTTTCCACATGGACAACTTAAAAACTATCTAAACATTTCAAGAACGCATTTAAACAATCACTATAATTATATTAAAAAAATTGGTTGCTCAACTCATCAAAACAATTACTTCTCAACACTTTTAATTTAGTTTTTATTGGCGTTTTGAATTTCAACCTGATTTTGTATAAATTATAATATCACGCAGTGTCTAAGGTAATGTGTAATAACTAAACACATGTCCTAATGAAACGTTTGAAATTTTTAGAAGGAAATCAACAATTCAAACAGTTCGCTTAGCGCAGAGAGATTTAAACTTATTGATCTATATTAACAGAAATATGTCGAGAATGACAATCGGAAGAAGTCAATGTAGGAACAAGTCAAACATTTGAGACAAGCAGAATAAAGATAGTGTAGGGGTAGTAGAAAGGAGCAAGTTAAGCGAAAGAGTGTTAACGCAAGTCTGCGTTTGTTTACTCATTAGAAGACTGACGTATGCAAGTATTAACACAGCCTAAATATAAAATTTAAGTTGAAGAGTTGAAAACTAGACAGAATATTTGAAGGAACAGAATAATATGGTAAACCATAAAAAACTCTTAAATTAATTGTTATTTGTTATTTTTGGAGCATACTACAACCATACCGATTTCCGACACCGTACTTGATCTCAATTCCATTATACTGCATCAACCACCAGGATTATTATTGGCAGTTATTAGAACTGATTGTGTAAGAGGGTATATTATATTGGATGTACCCCCCAGCAGGATTTGCACCTCGCTGTCACTGCTACAGTCAGACTGCATACCGACTGTGCTAGAGAGCGGGGCTCTTTATTAATTAAATTATATTATTGCTTTATTTGTAATTCAACTCTTAAAAATCATATATCCACAAGATAATTTTTCACTTCTAGAAAATACACCCGTATTTCTTCTATCTTTTTTTAGAATATCTTAAGAAAGGGGAATGTTAGTCCAGTTTAGTCAGTAATTAATTATTATAGAACATACTGAGTATTATAGTTTAAATTTAAGCAGGAAATTTAATTTGACACATGCGCAGCTTTAGAGTCCAAAGAAATTGACGCCTTCATATGTTCCTATAACGCAAACTCTCTTTAAACGTATTATTTTTTTAAAAATAGTTTAGATTCTATTTTCCTAAGAATTTTATATTTTGTATTCCAACTACTTTAACACAACTATTAAACCGACCCTGAAGCCCTGATTAAATCAACCCGTAATCCTGTTGAGCATATTTAATGAATGCAGGCCTTGTGAAACTCTCGCAAACACTCCGCTGCAACCGGGATATCCTAATTATTTCAGAACACAAACTTTAATAACTTGTAATACAGCAAAACGCAAGAGGAAAAAATTGACTTGCATCATTTTTGCATTTTTCTTAACTTCACGTCTTTCCTTCAGCTAGTTTGCTTACGCTGTATGTGGAGTGCAATGAAGGGATGCCTATTTACACTGCCTGGATGCTTCGCAGACGCAACGGAGGCGGCGTGTGCATAAAGCGGCGATAAAGTTCAAGTTGAACTCGCAGATGACAAAGTAGCACAAAAGCGCGAGCACGCTTAATGTTTTGGAAAATAATGATATATCTGGCAAATCTCGGGGGCTGTTAGTTTATGAATCTTAATATAAAGTATCAGCGCACAAAAATTGAGTGGACGTGAAAAAGTGCCGCCGTAATTTATACATGTCTGCAATAAAAAATCAAATAAGATGAGAGGAATATTTAACGCAGGTTTTTCTACTACAAGGAGATATAAATCATCAAGAAATTGCAAAAAAATGAGAAAAGATTTATTTCGAGATACTTTAAATAATTTTTATGATCTTTTTAAAGAAGCAATGAGTAATTATCTTCAACTGTGTCTTATTGTTTATTAGTTTTACTTAAATTTTCTTTAGTTTTAATCTTTGTACTACCGTTTTAAGATAGCAGTTAATTGTTCTGGATTAGAATAAACTAGGTTAACATTTGTTCAATTGCTAAACTTTTTCTCATCTACTGCCGGAAAAACTTTCAAACTTCAGGATTTAAACATTTAAAAAACAAAATCAAGCATTTTTAACAGTTTTACTACCGATTTAAGGTCATGAACCTCTCGCTAAACTGGTGTCAACATCCTGGGTTCCTGCCACAGTTGCTAGGATGCCTAAATAGCTGCAATTGGACTGAGTTATTTTAATTACTGTATCCCTTCTTTAGGAAAGAATATCAATTATTCTCGACGGCTTCACTAACGACTCTCTGCGTACTGTGCAAGCACTCGGAGAAACCAAAATTAAAAACATTTTTTCTCTGTACAGGATTTGAATAGGAAAAAGCCTAGAGTGATGAAAACTCTCAATTTGTCGAGTCGATGCAGTTTATTGCACGACAAGGTGGAACGGAAACGGAAACAAAACAAACGACACTAAATTAAAACAGGGGTGGAAATGTGAAGGAACTCGTTTAAAATATGCCCTTCTGTTGACTTCGGTGCACTGCTACAATTGCACGATTATTATTTCGTCATAATTATAAAATTTGTAATGAAGGATGGAAGAGAGTTGTATTTGTTTAGGTGGAGCGCTTCGGGAGTGCTTTATCAATGTAAACGTGGTGAGTTTGCTTTGTATTAAGGTGAATACAACTTTATAATGTTTCCTACAAAGGATGTCTTTATATCTTTATTTGAAAGATATTTAAATTTTTATCATAAAACTCAAGTAAGTTGGTAAAAAGTGATTTGAACAAAGAGAAATTATTTTAAATTAATTCAACTTCCTTCTCGATCTTAAAAAACAAATATTAAATGTTTTTGGCCATAAATATCTACAGTCAAAAATTACACAATTATATGAGTTGCTTTCTTTCAAAAAGTCTAAACTTTTAAAGCAATAAAATTCTTATTTCTAAAATCTCACCATGCACACCTGCACACTGATACCATCACCCCTTTATTCATTCCTGTATTAAATTATGACATTAGCTCTAAATTACGCACTAATTTTCATAAATTAACCTTCACTATACGCATATATTTGTTATAGATAGATCTACACTCTCTACCGGTTCAAATTACCTGATTACTCATAGAACTATTAATTAGACTATCAGGTTCTCAAAATGCAGGCGTAACTTTTATTGCCACTACTGAGTGCTCCAACTCACCCCAAACCATCCCAAAGTTAACATTGCGCTTGTTCAAACGGGAGCTTTCTATGAACCCTCGGTTTGCAATCGAAAAAGACTAAACTAGAAGCAATACATGCGATTGTTGGCGACGTGCACAACATGCAAACAAACCTGGGGGTAACTGCGTGTATATCGTTCATTGCGGCTGATTGCTTTGCCCGAGAGCAAAACACTGGACTTGCTAACTCGACGTGTACTAATTACCGAATTGCATTTATGCAAAAATAGTGGCTTACGGATCAGATTGAAACGCGATTTAAGAGTATATGAGAGGAAAATGTTGCACGTGAGATACAGATTCATCAAAGATTTAGTTTTAATCAGGGCATATATATTTAGACAGAAAATGGATTAAATTAAAAATTCTTATTAAGTCATAACGTGATTTCTTAGGAATTTGGGGTAAAAATTCAAGATAGACATTTCCTGAAGTTAACTATGTTTATCAAAGAAAATTCAATACTGATCAGCAGAAAAATCAATATTTTAGCATCAATTTCCGCCAAATTTTCCCTTCCACCGATCCCATTCCAACTTCTTTGTTTCACATTCTCATCATTGTACTGATTGTCATTACATCTTCTTCCCCATTTCTCTCTTCCTTCATTCCATCCCAGTCCAAATGGTAATGTCGAAGTTTATACCCTTGATTCCCCCGATTCCCGATCTCGAGTGTCGCGCTCTACGCGATTTACATACAAAACTAATAGAAATGCGAATTAGCGCTGCCGCCTCCGTGCATAAATTAAAGCCTTGAATAATTAATATTCGATACGGATTTACATTTGCATGAGCACCAATATTATGGACAGCCGAGTCAAATATGAAAACAAAAAATGTGCTTTAGGTTTGAAACTGAATAACTCACTGTTGATATTTCAATGAGTAGACGACTAAGGAAGGACGACCATGGCAAGATAGTGTAAGAGTAGAAGAAGACACTAATAGACTAGAGAGAAGATGAGTTATTCAAATCGAGATAAATAAACAAAATACGTCTGAAGGGAAATGTAAATTGCGCAGAGTGTGCAGATTGCATCTATGCATCGAGTTTCTTGTTTTCTTCCTCTGGTGGAAAACAAGAAGAAGTTGTTGCGGTCGGAATGGAGTTGTTGGAGGTCTTAATGTTTACCGAATGTTAATTTCACGTTTTGACTTTGTAATTTTAGAAAGGTTTATGGTATTTTTTTATTTGTGTGGTTTTTAATATGATTAGTGTAATGTAATTAAGTGTTTCATTGATTTATTTCACCAAAATAGCTTCTTAAACTTATATTAATATATTGTTGGTACTTTGACACTAATTTCTGAATTTATATTGATTTTGGTTTATTGTCTTTTCCCATATCTTCACCAATCTTGAGACTTATCTTGAAGCTTAAAAAAAAACAGCTATTTTTTGGTAAAAAATTTTATAACAAGTTTCTAGAAAATGAAAGATTTGAAGACAAACGTTGTAGTAAGTGCAAGTACAGTAATTACTTAAAACACAACTCAACAAAGAGGATAGAGAATGTGAGGGCAGCACAATGCAGACCCACTTTATGTCCCGCAAGATTCAACGAGAGTAGAACGTAATATTTTGATCCACCGGCTGAGCGAATACGTAAACATATTTTTTGCTGTTGATCACTCTATCTGGCAGCAACTCTAACATGCCATTGCTGTGCTACAATTTGCGTTAAACAATGGGTGGTGAGGTACAGCACTATACAGTGCACCTTCAGATTTTTGCGATAGCGCAGTTATTTCCTCTTATTAATTGATATTTTTTTTATGCGTTAGAAACAGAAACAAACTTAGCTGCTGCAATATACTAATGTACTAATTGTGCTAATGTCCGATAATGGTGCAGCAGATCTTCAGGAGATGAATTTTAAATGGTTCAAGAAGGAAACAATTAATAATCTCTGATATACTGAAAGGTACTTGTCAATCCTGGTACCAGTTGAGAGATAAATAAATTTGTTTATTATTGGCAATAAATAATGTTATTCAAATAAGGATTAAATTTTATAATAAAATTAATATTGTTTAACTAAATTTGTTATTTATCTTTTCAACATTGCGTTTTCGCTAGGATTTGTCGTGATTCCTCAATCTTCATGACTTTTGCCAACCCTTCACTTCTCCACAATGCTTGAATATGTGAATATGCAAATGGCCTCCGCTTAGGAACGCAGTATTTACTTAATGAAATCCAGTCAGTGATTGATAATTGAATTAAGCAGAGGCTCGACTCGGGCAAACTTTAATCCGCAATCCTTGTCTTACTACGCTCTTCAAGTCCACATCGTCTAGATCTTAACATCATTCTCGACATGTTGAAAATTTTCGCCTGCACAATACGCTTTCCGGTGACGGCTTGTTTGCCTCCCATCTGTTGCCATTCGTGTCATTTATTCATGAAGGAGACATGCTTGTACTCCTCTCACGGCTTTTCCAACCTGCACTGCATGAAAGGCTTGTCTTTGAGTCATAAATACTCATAAATTGGAGAATTTGAGGCATTGAGAATTATAATAAATTGCAAGTAATTGCTTAACATTTCTGGAAGGGCTGGTATATGTAGAGATAAACTGAATTTACACTCAAATTGTTTGCGACGAAGATTTTGCAAGTTTGACGATGATAATCCGTGTTTGATTCGCTGGAAAGTCGTGCGAGATGTAATGCAATGTAATGCAGAGTAATGCACGTGAGCCAATAATTTATCGGAACACTTTGTACGGGTCTCGACGCCGCCGCCGGCGACAACGACGCAATGCCGGATGGGTATCAATCTCACAGATTACAGTGTGATTTGTCACTGCGTTTGTTTATAACAGCAACTGATGAAAATCGTTTTTTACTCAGCTAGCGAAATCGTATCGATTTTCGCGCGGAAATTTGTTGTAGTTTGTGATAAGATTAATTTCACCACATTGAGTATGGTGTAAAGTTGCTTACAACGACGTAAATGAGAGCAAAACGAATTTGAAATTGCCCACATCTCGTCACTACGCTGTTTGTTTATGCATGGTGAGCTTAGAACGAAATGCAAAGTGGCTCTTGTAGCGGTGTCCAGTGAAAAGTGGAAAACAAGGATTACATCATGCAACGCGTTCGAAATTTCCCGCAAACTATCACAGAGCCATTGGAGTAAAATGCGCAAAAAAAGAACAAAGCACAAAAACTAACAGGAACAGCTGGGAAATGACAAAATGAAATAAGCAATTAAAAATCAAGCAACAAGCTTTACTACTTTACATTTTTATCTCAATTGGATTGTTTCTCTTGATAATTCAAAGAAAATTGCCTTGTGAATATTTCGTATCAAAATGTAGCTGTTATTAAACACTGGTCGTTTGTTGTATCGCGCATCTTGTAGAATGGCGCAATTCGGGCAATTTATGCGCGGATTCAAGACAGTCGAGGCTCGTATAAAAGGCTCTGACATGAACTGCCACTTATCATAAAACATAATAAACTTTAGAAAACCCCCAGTCTAAGAATGGTGTTACCTTCTTTTTGCTTGCAATGGTGCTGGAAGCGGAGGAAAAACAGTTTAATAAAACAATTTATATTTAAATTCGATTAAGGTTTACGTATTTCTATTCTGTACTGGGTTATTCTTTCGGGGAATTTTCAACAAGTACGTGGAAATTAGACCAAACAGGATTGAACTCACAAAGAATGAGGTTGAGCAAATTTATTTTAAGCAAAAATTTACTAAACTTGTGTGAAACTAGATTTTTACTAGTTTAGAATATTTTGGCATTCTCTCTATTTCTAGCAATAACAAAAATTAAATTAATTTCCATTAATCTTAGGTTCATTTTAGTTCAAGTTATGTCACTTTTAAATCACTCCTGTATTCTCTTCCCTTAAAAAACAAGAAATGTAATAACCCCACAGGACCAGTACATGTAAATGTAAAATAATTTACGCCCAAGTTTGATTCAAAAATTTTACGATCCTCATAGGAGCTTTCAAATCGAGCCCTGGCTGCGCGTTATATCGCACCAGGCCAATACAGAATAAACGAAGCGCAGTACTACTCTGCCGCCTCCACTAGGCTACACCACCTACAACCCAATATCCACAACCCCAGGTACACACAATACAAACTACACTGGAATAACTTGAAAAGAGAAAATGCTCTTCTCATATCTCCATATGATAGTTGCGGTAGTTTTACATTTTCCATCTTTTTCTAAGTGGAAAATTGAAAAATCCGAACAAGTTCTCTTTCAGTTGCTCTTTTATTTTCTCTTATCTAAAACTGGAAGGTTGTAGATCTCCTACAATTACACCAAGGCTGTTTAAACATCTTCCAAAAGTAATCTATTAATTGGATGTGAAAAGCTAAAGTATATTTAGTATTGATTAATAAAAATGAATCATTATGAGTAGATTGAAACATTAGTTGGCGTTTTAGCGCAATTAGCGGGGTCTGAAAGTGCTTGGTAGAAGTACACGTCATCTGGGCGTGCGGCAATCATGCGACTGTCAAAGGGATGATGGATCGCACATTGCCTTTGGGGGTGGAAGTGCACCTGGACGACGTGGACACGAAACATGACTAGCGCGGGGTCAGCAAATTTTCTGGTTTTTTATCAAGATGCAAGATTAAATCTGAGGTTACTTTATACCTGAGTGGGCAAGGTATAAGATTAAAAAGATTAAGAAACAAGAATGTAAAAACGAGCTTCAAGAAACTACTTCGTTTTGGTTAAAACAGTTTTTCATTTTGATCTTTAAAATTGATTTTCATTTAATCAAAACTGCAATTTATTCTAGGTTAGTTAATTTTTGGCAAACTCAACATGTCCTCAGTCTGCTTAGGAAGAGGAACATTCTAAAGTTTGGAACTTGCAGACAGCAGTTGTAACACGAGCGTTAATTAAAGACCAACATTCCTCCCAATAACAAATAGAAATTAGCACATTAATTATAACGAATTACGTCAATTACAACTCGGTAGCTCGAATTCCACAAACGTCGACTTCTCGACTCTCCCCATTAGAAAGAAAGCTCCATTTTCTGAATAAATGATTTCCAAATGCGCCATTAGAAAACACCAACAACGCGCTGCGTTCATTTGTTTGCTCTTTAATTGCGCACAACGACTGCGATTAATTTGCACTAAACGGGTGCGAATAAAAGGTATTTGCATGAAACTTTATTCGGACGATTACTTTTTATAAACAACAGTATCATAGAAAGTCATATGCACATAAAAGCAAATTGCGTCGGGCAAAAAGTCCGTTTGCCAATTGCACCTAGTGCACACCGGAGCGTTAATATTTACAGTGTATTGTTAGTGTCTAATTGTCTAATTGAGTACACTGATGCAGTATAAACAAATTTAACGAAAACTTAATAAACTCTTGTTGTTTAAATACGTTCGTACACTCAACTTAAACATTTAATACTGACTTAACACGAATTACGGCACAGGTTACAGCTTTCCTGGAGAGCGCCATCTGCATTCTCGAGATCTGGCATTCAGCAATAATGCCAGATTTGGATGACTAGCAAATGAAATTGAAATTCCACGATTGATTACGTTCCCTGAGACGTTCAATAATAGCCTTCGTCGTCACCACTGGAATCCTCACTGGAAGGTGGGGTGTCCAATGGAGGAAGACCCAAGTCTAGATACTCCTCATTAGCTGTAATCGTCAGAATTCGATCTAAATCTTCTACCAACTCTGTAAAATTAGGTCTCTCATTGGGTTGATAGCTCCAACACTCTCTCATCAACATGTAAATCTCTAGAGAACAGCAAGGTGGTTTCTCCATTCTGTGTCCACTTCGTAAAAGTTGGAACAGACGTTCCACACTTGGTACAGATGGATAAGGTGTTCCTAGAACGAGAAATTTTTTGAAACTCGTTTGCACGGAAAACTGTTGATTATTACCTCCTAAAGTCATAATCTCCCAGAGAAGAATGCCATAAGACCATACATCAGACTGTGTGGTGTAGACCCTGTGGAAGAGCGCTTCCGGCGCCATCCATTTGACAGGTAACCGACCATCTGTGGTCTTCCTGTAGTAATCATTGCAGTGAATGTCACGAGCAAGTCCAAAGTCAGCAATTTTCAAGATGTAGTCATCACTAACCAGAACATTCCTAGCTGCTAGATCCCGGTGAATACACTGAAACCAATTCCCTTTCAATTAAACCCCCTTTTCGATCTTTATCTAACCACTTACACGACGGGAAGCAAGATATTCCATTCCTTTAGCAACTTGATAGGCAAATGAGACCAAATCTTTTTGGGTTAAGTGATTTTTCTTATCTTTATCGACTATTCCAAAAGCAGGTTCGTATCCGGATGATGGTCTTTGTTGTCTTAGAAAATCTCTTAAATTTCCATGCGGTGCATACTCGACCACCACATACAAAGGGCCATTCTGTGTGCAACATCCTAGCAAATTAATGATATTGATGTGTTTTCCAATCATCTTCATCATTTCCATTTCGGAAACTAAGTCCATCATTTCATTGTCAGTGTGTCCTTCTTTCAACATTTTAACAGCAACTACTCCATTTGCACCTGGTTTAATCAGACCAGGTCCTTCGGCTCGGACTACTTTACCAAAAGCACCCTCTCCGAGGCTTTTACCGAGAGTCATAAGTTCTCTGTTTATTTCCCAGTCTGAATCCATTGGGAGTTCGTACTCAGTGACTTCCCCATTGGCGGAGTTGTTGTTTTGGGATTTTTGTTTTTCAATTTTCACAACTGGCATCAACTAAAAATGTATTTGTTAATAAAAGTTAATTGTAAGAAAAAGACAAAAATTACCAATGGTTCAGACGCGTTATCACCATCATATTTCTTCTCTACCGTGACTCTCTTAGTCCACTGGGTGACCAAAGTTGCTCTGGCTGTTTCAATCGCAATCAATTTCTGCATTCTTTCTCTGGAATCCAAAAAGGTAATAGGCTTAGATTTAGGAAGTTTTTATACTATCGTAGACTGAAATACCTCTTGTATTTTTTGAACCAGTACCACACAAAGTACATGGTAGAGATGAAGATTACAATTCCAACTACCACACTTACAAAAAGCATCTTCTCGTTTTGATTGGGTTTCTCTAGAACTGAAATGCAGACATATATCATAACACATTTTTACACTCTATTAAGATCAACTAACCATCAACCACCTTCAAATACCCATTTGCTGTACTATGCCCTAAAGAATTAGCAGCATAGCAAGTGTACCATCCTTCATCTTCATAAGTTACATTCTGGATAATAAGAACCTCATCATGGCAATCCAACTGTATTATAAAAAATTATTTCTTCAGTTTTTTTCAACTTTATTTCTATTTTTAAGATCAGTTTGAAATGTATTTGAATGTTAGTAGTTTAAGGCTTAGCTTGTTAGTCACGTACTAAGAAGAAAAGGAACCAATACCTGTGTCTCATTCGAAATATTCTTACTTCTAAACCAATGCTTTGCAGTGCTCATGTCAGTAAGAATGGTGCAGTTGAGTTTAGCTGTCGCCCCAACAAGAACCGTGGTGTTACGACTTATGTCGCCCACAATCACTGGTTTGTTCATTAACCGCTCTAGAAAGGAAGGACGAGAAATAAAGATAATCATGAAGGAAAACAGATCACATTAACATGCCAGAATATTATGAACAAATGATGACCCCACAACCAACATGTATTCCACTATGACCAAAACCATTGTGTACACCAAAACCAGTGCCCTTTTCACCAAATAAGTACCTGCTGAATGTAAATAGAATCAACATGTAGATCCGTCAACTCCTTATTTGCTTTCAAAGTATCATTCACATTTGAGAGAATAGACGAGTTGGAATAGATCCATGCGTAATAAGGCTGCAGGTCAATAAAGACCTGAGCGCATTCTAGAGTTACGTTGGTGTTGACCAACACGGTCAAGTTTCCTGGATAACCTTCTTTAATATAGGGTCTTGATTTAACCCTAGCTGGTTACATGTAATAGAAAATCTTTCAAAAAGTCCTTGGAGAAACATTACAACTAGTCAGTTTGGTAATACTTACCAACAACCTCTACGTAAAAGGTATAATTAATACACCCTACTTCATTGCACACATGACAGGTGTAATTTCCTTGATCTGAAGATACCAAGTCTTCCAGGGTGATGGAAAAGTTGCTGTAGCGAACCATTCCTAGTTCTCTCGTCTTCAACGGTTCATTTTCCTTATACCAGGTGATCACAGGAGCCGGATTCCCAGATGCCTTGCACTTCAAGGTCAAAGTACTCCCAGCGGGTTTAGCATTAAACCAATGCATGTTCTTCTTTGAGAATTTAGGTAGCGTGAGATTCTTGATTCCACTTGGTTCAACTGGGGTATCATCATGATCCTGCTCTGGTTCTTGGTCTTCTTTGTCTTTGATATCTGGAAGTGTTAGGGCGTTTGTGGATTCGTAATCGTTTTTGTCGAGGGTTTTGATAGGACCTACAGCATAAGCGAAACATGTGACACAAATTTGGCAAGAACTAGAACTATTACTACCTGGTGAGATATCATCTCGGTCTGGATCAATGGCAGCGCAGCCGTGAAGACACAGGCACATGATGAAAAGGGTGTTACATTGGAAGAACGTCCTAGAAGACTTCATGGTAAAGCTATCTGAAAATTATTATTAGCTTTGGGTTTTTTTCTTATGACGAAAATAAAGTTTTTTGTAGTTTTTAAAAGTTTGTAGTTCTGGGAAATGGTTTTAAAAAGGTGTTGGGAACTTGAAAACTTGGGAACCAGCAAACGGATGTGCATAGCGTCAAGTTGCCACATTTGGCATGCACGTGTTGCCCACGTTTGACTTGGACCGTTTCTCAACTGGTTTCTTCGATTTGACACGCTGCGCATAATGTTCCTGAGGTTGTAACATGATTTTTGCATTTCTGCCTGGCTAACTAGCTCCTAGACCTTCTCCAAAGTAATTTTTTGTAAGAATAAGTCCCACATTCAATGCCATGCCAGAAAAATGACACCCAACCTGTTGGCAACAAAATAGATAAATTGCAAGCCTCCATTCAAGTAATTCTCAGTTGTTCAATTATGATTTAAATCTGTGAATTTCCAAATACAACGCGTAATTGAAATTGCGTCGCATTGTCATTACTCTCCGCGACTCGCCAGGGGTTGTTTTGACTGTTTTGACCCGCGCTGTAAATCCAAATATAGTCATCTGGCAAACAGACGTCAACCGGATTCGACGTGCTTCCTCCAATTCCGCTTGTACCTCACCATTGCAACCAGTCAGCACATTGCGGTATTGCCAGTATTAGTAATAACATCCGATACACATCCGTAGAAAATGAAATAAGTTATTCGTGGCGCAAACATAAATTTCCATTGGAAATCGCTCTACTTGAGTTAAGGTAAGCAAATCGCAAATAAATTCAAGGAAATTGGTTTAAGGTCACTTTTGTTATTGTAGCACTCAGTGGGGATAGAATCACTTGGTTTAATTATCCCAGCATGGACCATGTGTCTTGTTCCCGGGACATTTAGCAAAGGGTTTTTATCAGCAGGGGGTGGCGCCGACACATACATCACCGCGATTCCACGCAATTTGCATTTGGGGCTGTGGAAACTGGGAATTAAACGATAATATGCGCGCAAGATGCATGAATAGTGTTTATTGCAATTGCAACCATGTTGCAACCCTTGTATAATTAATCAACTTTACTGCTTGACTACAAGATAAAATAAATACAATTTGCGGTCAAATATTTAAGAACCACTGACGCTCTGTCGAGTGCTGGATTTAAACAAGTCGTGATTGAAACAACGCGCATTATTTCAATTGGAAAATTGCGCTTGCTGAGATGAAATGCTTGAACGGATGAATGCGCAAGAAGTGAGGATGAATTCATGATGATAATCTTTGCTTAGTAAGCCAGTACCGTCTTAAACTTGTACTGTGTTGATATTAATTTCACAATTTCACACAATTTGCGAAATCTCGCGTTAATGACATATGTGTACAGTTTTATGTTGCAAGTGGGCGTAGAAGTGAAAACACAGCAGACAAGATCTTCAGTAGCAGCATTAGCATCTTCAACTTCTTGAACGCAGGATGCAAGATGCAACAATAAAGAGATAAATTTCAAGTGTACAATGCTTGAATAGAAGTAAAATGATCAACTTTCCATCAATGTCAAGTGGAACAGAATGAGATGTAACATTTAAACATCTGGTTTTTTTTTGGGAATTGTGAATGACGCTGATACATGACCACATGTTATTTCAAATTTTGGAAAGCTACATAACATTCAAAGCCCTAAAACCTCGTAAATCGTTCCTTCAAGCTGCATTGCTTTTGTATTGTTGTAGAGACATCAATTTAGTGATTGTTTGTGCATTCATCTGTAATATGTGTAATGTGATAGGGGTTCTTTTGTGCACATTCCCTCTGTTTGTTTCCGACCTCGCGCGCAGTGAGTAAAGAAAGCAAAGAAAACAATTAGTAACAATGTAAATCATCATTTGACGCTGGCTGGTTCACAGCTGTCGAACATAGCCAGGCAAACATTAACTGCATGGACTTCAGGGAGTCCATAAAATTCCCGATCGTGATTTATTTGTTTTCTCGGCGTCTGCTTTTGACTCCGTTTTGACTCAGTCAACTTTAGTGACTTTTGAGTTGACTTACTCGAGTTACGCGCACGCACCACAGCATTAAACGTGAATTTTCTCTGAATGCTCAAAAGTCCATCACAATCGCTTTTTAAGTCATGTAAAAATCAAAAAAAAAAAAAAGCAAAACAATTTTTGCTTTTGTTCAATGTTACGTCTGTCTTCTTTGACTTTGACTCAAAGACAAAAGAACATCCAATTCTTTTTATTCTGCCTCATTAAAATTCGTTGGGATCGTCGCCGGCATGCACCGGATATCGCGTTTAACAGCCGATTCGAATATATGCCTAAATTTATCGCATTGCCGACGCGCGACACGTCCTTCTGCGTCCTTCTTGCAAGTCGATGCGTGATGATAGGAAGCGGTACATTAATATGCCAAGGGACGCTCGACGACGGCCATGTCTCGCGCATATTCAATTCCGGGACGCTACGAAATTGATCTTTGACGACATCACGACGTCAAATGAGAAAAAAATGCGACTGTTGCTTTTGTGAGGACCAAATTGACTTTCTATTAATATATTTTTACCTAAACTAAGAGCAAACATTTGACTTCTATGGGATTCTAATGCTTGAATAAATTGAGAATTTTAATTGTTATCACTTCTATTGTCCTACTATGCAAATAGAAAACTATCTCCGCGGTTTTTCCCCGTAGTAATTAACGCGTTTCCAATGACGTCAACTTATTCGCAATAAAATTCGCGCGTAAAAATCAAACTGTGAAATTCTAATCGTGTTTACAAAATAAAATTTATTAATAGATTGAAATTGCTCAGAAATGCGCACCAAGCGCTGCGCAATGTGCTCAGTGCTCTCATATCGCGCACCAAAATCGCCGAAATTCTTAGCTTAAGTATAAACAAATTTTCCTCGGAAATAAACAAGTAGCTAGAAATGCACGTACCAGATAAAAAATGATCCCAATTTAAAGCAAGTCTCTTAAGGCACTGTCACACACCGCAGAAAAGAAACATGAGCACAGATGGACATGCGGGTCGCCGGAAAATTTCAGAGATCTAAGATTCGTGAATGAACCGCGCAGGCTGCTGAGCACGTTGCTACTGATGCGAGCTACTGCGCCAAACTGAAGCGGCTGAGACGTCGGCGACGCGACGCTGAAACTTTTACTCAACGTACTGAAACACCGAGTGAGTACTAGAATTGTTGTGGGCGGGTACGATGTTGTACACAATTCAACACAACGCAATGCAACTTGGCTTAACTAGTCCGGATTTGGATGGACGTTAATCCACTTTAATCTTGATACAACAAACTAGCTCAAAGTAAAAAAATATTAATCACTCGCTTCTTACTGCACGAAAGTAACATTCTTCCTTAAATGCACTCTGTTCCTTCTAAATTTTAAACTAACATTTTTTAAACTAGCATTTTAAAATATAAACCTATAAAATATGCCAGTTATCTTTTTCTATCTTGTTTACATCCAGTCAACATCCTACCTGAAGGGTGCAGTTCCCTCAGTGGAGATAAGCGCGATAAGACACAATTTACATAAGGCACTCAGGTAGGTCATGTCCGTGCTGTAAATGCAGATGATATCGCTTCACTTCGCCCTCAAATAGAATCGTGTTTTTGGGGGTTGGTTTGCTGCTTGATGTGTTCGATAGTCACAAGCCGGGCGGATTGCTATGTTAATGGAATTAAAGACGTGTCCATTTGTCTGCCACTCGCATTTGCATTTCGATTCGTTGATTGATTGCATTTTGCGGCTGCGATTTGCGGTCGGCAATTGCGTAACTGAGCCGAGCCATATACATGCCGACGGCGGGATTATGTCAGTGGAATGACGATTCACTGTTCCTGGCCAGATTAGGAATTAATCATGGAATGCTTTTAAAATTAAGCTGGTTTTAATTTAATTAAAGTGATTATGGTTGTGAGCTGAGAAAAGAAGAAAGAGAAATTATCAGGAAAGCTAATGAAGCTGAGAGAATGGTTTTTATGCGGAGATTTGTAGAGTAAATTGTGTTGACATTTGCATTAAAATTGCACAAATTATAAGTTTGATTGGGTGCAATGTGTGCAAGGTTCAAAATTGGTTTTCTTATTCCTCATTTGCTTGAAAAGTGTTGACTTAAATAGTCTCTCTGCATCTATCAAAAATTGAGAAATAAATGGCCGATCTTAGATTTGAATATCTATTAGAAGTGGCGTGTTTATTTATAAACCAATTGTCAGAAGTAAATTTATTCTTTCACTTATTATATTTTTCCACTCTCCACACCAATTAAAACTCCCTCTAAAATTACCCTTAAACACCACCATTTCGAAACCTTCAGAACACAACTCCTTCATCTCCAGTCTTACATGCATTTCACGCTGTTTCACGCTGTCACCGTGCTTTTATTTCATTTGTCGCGTATTTCTGTCCGTGAATATTTCCGTACCTTGCGCGCATTCAGCCTTTCAGAGCTTTCAGCTCACTTCAAGCTTGGCTTGCAATGCAGTCATGAACGTTGCGATATTTTTGGCCGCGTCTCAGCACCGTCTGCTCCACACCGAAGACGCATTAATATCTCGGCGATTAGCGGATTTTTCGCGGCGTATCGATCATTTCGGGGGCGGATGTGTGTACGAGGGCAACGCTTTTGAGCTCCAACATCTATAATTACCCAGCCGCCAATCACTTTTTGCTCATGCCGGCGCTTTTTACGTCGCGCGTCGCGAGCATCGTTAGTTATATCACCTATTTTCCTTGCTGGAAATATGTCGAGAGAGGAGATATTTTTAAAAAAGTGCACGCCGCCAAATTTAGATGAGACGCGCGATGAGATACGAGCCGCTGCGCCGGAAACGGAAAGCCTGCACAACATGTTCAGGTGCTTCCCGTCGAGTAACAATTTCGGGAAAAGTCGACGAGAATTGATACATGTGTATTTTTACGTTTCCGCTTTTCACGATCCTCAGCTTCCTAATTGTATTACCATTTCGTCTAATGTCGCAAGTGAAAATTTGACAACTTCCGAGGAAGAAACCAACGAAAACATGTGTACAAAGCATGTTTAATGCATATATTCATTGAATAATCAAACAAGTATTGTTTGCACATTGCTGATGTGTAGTTAATACGATGCATACGAAATGCCTTCAAATGGAAAGCGTGAAGGGAATGCAGTTGGCGTCTTCTAGCTCCTCAAATTCTCCACATCGTATTTTACTCGTTAGTTCGACGACATTTTAAGAAGAATTGCAGCTTAGGTTTTTTACACGTTTTGTACTTAGGCAACAAGTCTCGTAATGTTTAAACTTTCAATAATTGAAAACACCATCTTCAACGACTAACAATGCATATTTATATGCAATTCGAAACGTATCAATTCGGACTATTCACTGAGTTGGACGTGGATGGTTTACTTATTAAGCAGCTTTAATCATTATTAAACGATTTAGTGCGGTAGTAATTGTTGATTGAAGCTTCATGCCTGACCAACGAAGTTAATACCGGTTATTAAGCATTCAGTAGCAATTACAAACATGATTAAATTAGCTTCATTCTAAAATTATGAAATTTATCTAAATTTATTGATAAATAATTATTTATCAGAATTGTTTGACAATTATTTATAACTTCAGAAATAAGAAAAAATAGAAATAATAACTAAAATTAAATTTTAAAATATTTCTTATTATAACTGGTTTAAATTTATAGACAGTTTCTAATGTTTACAAAAGTATAATAGAATTAAAGAGTTTTGAACAAAAAATGCAAACTTTTTGAGTTGTGGTATAGGTAGCGGCCTCTTTCAGAATATATTTATACTTTTCTCCCTAATATTTTGATTTGAAATTTAAATATCTATTTTTTATCATGTTTCTCAATAAAAATAAATTGTAAATAACTATTTAAATTTATCATTATTTTTCTAGTAAATAAGTTGTAATTTTATTCTTGACTAAATGCAAAACTTAAACAAACCGCCAAATGTATAACAATGCATGGAGTTATATGCTTTCCAGAGGAAAATCGCAAATATTTGAACAAATAACAAGTGATAACAGTACAAATCCACAAAGCAACCAAATCCAACATTAACTAAAATACAAATTAACATTCTACGTGGTGTGAATTCTTGAAAGGTGCAAACTTTATTGTATTTTGACAAATATGTGCAACATATAACCCTAAAATAACACCTCATCAATCCTCTTTCTTGTGTTTTCATGATTCAATTAACTCTCTTTACCACAAAATAATTTAAGCAATGGATAATAACACTCCTCCGCCAATTGGTAGGCCTGTGCTACTATATATTAATGGCAAAAACATAAATGGAAGCTTTTTTACAGTGAAACCACCTGGAGCTGGTGGACCTCTTCCTCCAAATGTGACACCCGGCTGGAATGATCCACCTGAAGTATCTAAAACTTCATCACCAGCAGGTCCTAAAAGGCTACTAAATAAAAGAGTGGCCTTCCCTATGTCACCAGCATCTGCTTCCCCTGTAATTGCATCTTTATTATCTTCACAAAATTCACAACCATTAAATAACTTTGTTGATATCAAGTCAAGTCAAAGTTGATTTTGGCGAAGTACTAACAAGGTGTACAAGACAATGATGGAAAGATGCAATTTTCTTTATATTCATACATGAGTCACTCCTGCTGCTGGATTGTTTATTTCTCCAGTGTTAGTACAGAGTCACAGCAGACAATTGTAAATCAATTAAATTACATATTGTAACAAATTATTTTAAAAACTTGCTATAGGTTCATAGTAAAAAAGAAAAACTTGACAATCCCTGTCACAAAAACTAAAATCTTTGTGTAATAAACTAATAAATAACATGATGGCGCCCTAAATTAACTTGTGATGTGATCCATCGCGGCATTCCCAAGCACCTATGCAATATTGCAACACGCTTCTTAACCATTGTAACACCAACATTATATTTAGTTACAAATTACACGTACTAAGTGCGCACCCCGTTAGTTGAATACATTGATTGTAACCTACATTAATTGCAATCAACTACAATGGGTTACTGCCAACATAGATTATAATTAAACTAAATTAAGAACGATTAACATTGCACGTCGTTTTGTAAAATTGAATTAAAGTCATGAAATCGAAAATCGGTACGCACCACACTTACAATAAGATCAATCAAACAATTAGGTATTAGATATATATCACTGTGTATATAATATAATTCTATCTTCCTTTCTTTCGCTTAGAGTTAAATTTATCGTCGAATTGCTATCTTGGTATGAGGTCAGAAGTTTTCGATTCATTCGCGTGCGCGTCCCGCTGCGGCCGTCCCAGGACGTATTCAATTGGTGTACGTGGCAGTGTTTCATAGTTTATTGACTTTTCAGTTAGTCAGCACCGTGGAAAATACGCACCTTAGCTAACTGCTACCTGCGTGGGCTGCGGATTGACCGGAGCTATTGTGGCGCTTGCGGGAGACCGGTGAAAGCGAGCATGCGGTGGGGGGGGGGGCGCGATATTGGTTGACGGGTCAGGGGCCACGAATAAAAATCGTGTGTGTAGATAATAAGGCCTCAGGTGTAGTTCTTGGTGGCTTATTCGAAGACAAGCGCCGCCGACGCGTAGCTCACGGAGCTGTCGTTCATGTTGCGGCACTGGCTCGATTGTGCGTATTTTAAGAACTTCAGACTTGCAATTTGGCTACTGTCATTACGGAGGAGTTCCTGAACAGCCTTGAATGGCAAAAACACTTAAGAATAACACAATATTGAAAATAGGGCAGTAATAGTTCATTTACTTATTGCGGTATGAGTTTCATACCTGAAACGGTAATTCGCTCTCGCAAAAATACCTCGTGATCAACTTGAATTAATTGATCAAATTACCTGTAAAAGTATTCCAATTGGATGTCTTCCACAAATTGTATTCCCGTACTTCTTAATATAGTTAGTGAACTCGGTAGGATTCAAATTCTCAATAATATTCATCCCCTACGGTATATAAATCAAGTCATGAATGAACACTTGAACACACAAGTCATGGTATAAAAGCAACTTACAGCTTTGTCCAAGCCTTCAATCGACTGGTAGATGTTGTCATACGAACGATCATAGTACGTGTACCGAAATCGCTGCCCCCAATGGCAGAAATCCGATGATATCACAAAGAGATTCTGAGGATCTCCTAGAAAACTGGAAAGAATGCGTCCATAACAAGCTTCTTTCTCTGGACCCAGTGAACCTACTAGGATTGGTATGATGGTGAATTGATTCTTGTACCTATCTCACACGTAACTACATTAGAAATCAAAGTAAATCAAGAGATCAGAAGCCTTACTCTTCCATAACTTTAGCAATATAAGGCAAATGCATCTCTATGCTGTGTTCATTCTCATCGGTTCCCATGTCCATCCATTCAAATTGTCCAGTTGCAGCAAGTTCACTATTCACTGTCCATAAATACAATAGAATGAAGTAAAACTAAAGAAAGTAGTGTCTAAAATACAAACCTTTTGAGTCTATGTGGAGATCATATAAAGGTGTTCTATACTTTTGTGCACTAGATAAGGCACAGCCTGAGAGTCTAACATGATGGGAAGGACCCAGAATGAAGATCCTTCTCACAACAATAGGACTGATCTGACGGTATGCATGCCCGCCACAAGCACCACAGTACTTGTACCCCGCGTGCCTACCAAAACAATTGATTAACGCTTGAGCCAATAACAAGAAATTAATAGAAATCAAATTACGGAGCAATAATCGCCCTTGCTGGGCCGTGAATCAAATCCGCCTGATTGAGCCAATAATCCAGCTGTCTCGACAACTCCGGACCTGCAAAACATTGCAAAAAAAATAGCCGATCGATCCAAACAATCTACGGTATCAAAGCACTTTTCTTAGTGTTGCTTTATGTGCCTGACGTGGGTCAATGACATGCCCGTTAATCCAGTGGCAGTGCATAATCATCAGCTGATCGCAAATTTGCTGAAACTCACCTGAATCGGTGTACCAGCTACCAGCATGGGCAGCACGTCGCACTGGCATCGCTGGTCACACAAAATAAGGAGTTTCGTAAAAAAAAACACTACGGAAACAACGCAGGAGTGATGAATAAAAATCGAAAGTTGACGCAGCGCTACTATGGCTGATTTTGGACCGATTCCTGGCTGCGATGAGTTGCGCGCTGCAGGAGAAACAACTGTAAATACGCATGCGTCACATAAAGAAAGTAGTACCAACAGCTAAAATTTTGAAAATTTACTAGAGTATTTAAAACAGAAACATAATTATTCCACATCTATTAAAGATTTGTAATTAAAATACTATATATATAGTATATATAGTATATTATAAAAAGAGATATTATGTATATATGTTGTTTTTATAAAAACATTATGTTACACTATATTAATGTAGAAATTTCTTGTTACAGTTCTTTTTTATATTTTGTCGCTGATGTCGTCCCTGCGAGAAAACGCGCGAATTTGCCCAGTCTTGGGTAATCGTCGTGCTCGTGGCCTACAATTGAATTTTAATAATATTTATTTAATGTATTAATAATAATGAGTTAAAGGAGGTCCAGGAAGTATAGAATTGTGTGTTAATTGTTTTGTAACAATCAACTATGGGCATTCAAGGATTACTTACATTCTTAAAGCACGATGAAGAAAACCTTAGCGCTATCAAACCCTCGCATTTAACTGAATTTAAAGGAAAGAAAGTAGCAATCGACGCTTATGCCTGGCTCCACAAAGCTGTCTTTACCTGTGCACAAGATCTCTATCTCAATAAGCCCACCACAAGGTAATCCATATCTATTTGAAGCAATTCTCTTTACAACATTTTATTCAATTCACTATAACACTTTCAGATATGTAACATACTGCATGAAAAACATAAAACTTCTTCAACAATACCATATCACTCCTATTCTTGTTTTTGATGGAGGCAAGATGCCATTTAAGGTGGTTGAAGCCAAGAGAAGAGAAGACAGACAGAATGCCAAGAAGAAGGCTGATGATCTCATTGCAGCAGGTCAAATGAATGTTGCCTTCATGTTAATGGTGCAGAGTATTAATATTACACATGAAATGGCTTCTAATCTCATGAAGGAAGCGAGAAAATTTGGTGTGGAGAGTGTTGTAGCTCCCTATGAAGCTGATGCACAACTTGTTTACCTTGAAAAGGAGGGCTTGGTTGACTTTATTATCTCTGAAGACTCTGATCTCATTGCATTTGGTGCTAATAAAATATTTTTTAAGATGGCAGCAACTGGGCATGGAGAATTGTTTGATAGAGATTACTTGGAAGTTTGTTTACAGGCAAAGAAACGACTTAAAGGTTCATTTGTAGCTTATAAATTACTTTATTCTGCTATTCTATCAGGTTGTGACTACTTGAAAAGTTTGCCGGGAATTGGTCTGATTAAGGCATGGAAATTTATACACATGACTGACAATGATAACCCAAGACAATTCCTAAGAAAGATTCCAAGTTATCTTAAAATGTCAGTTGTGCCAAACGATGAGTACATTGAGGGTTTCATCAACGCTGCTTTTGCGTTTCAATATCAGGTAGTGTTCGATACACGACTGAAACAAAGAGTTACTTTGAATACGCCTGGAGATGATGTGGATAAACAAGATTATGAGAAATTCTTGAATTATTTTAGGTCTGTTGAAATGGACCACTTGCAACTTGCGTTGGGGAATATTGACTACAAGAATAGAAATTATGACAAATATTATCCACATTTTAAATCCTACCTCTATCATGGACATGGCAATGAAACACAAGTTGCAAAAACTAAGGAAAGTCCTGTAATATGTTTCAACACTGCTGGTATCTATAAAAGGTCTTCCAGAAGCCAGACAAGTATTCAACAATGTCAAAAGAGACTCTCTGCAGCTTCCCCAAACCAAGTCGACCAAGAACAGGATGAAAGAAATGATGAAATTGTGCAGTTATATAAAAATATGACTCCTAGAGCTCCAGAGATTAAAGAGGAAGAGAGAGAAGTCGTTATTGAACAGCCAAGAAAACGTATTAAATGCAAATTTCTCAAATACAAGACAAATAATGATAATACTCATGAGCAAGTACAAAGTCGTTTCTTCAAGAGTAAATCAGAAGAACATTCTGCAACAACTGTCGACGGAACATCTGACATTCCAAAGGAAAACATCGATAATTTAGTAAAAGGCGTAGTAATTCAGGAAAGTATTAACGAGGGCAAAGAAGATTCTGGTGCAGCAAACAAATCTGACGACAATTTAAAGCAGGTCTTTAAAGAAGTGGGTATTGATATTTATTCAGATGCATCAAATGAATCTCAAACCAATTTAAGTTCAAATGATATTCCTAAAGTAATAACTCCAATCAAGGAGGAGGAAGCTTCAATTTTATACACTCCTGAATCACCTATTATTGTATCTAACAGTAATTTAACTATGTCTAAGTTGGAAGAAATTCAAAATGTACAAAAGTGGGCTAAAGTTAAAAAAAAAGTACTGCCGAAAAATCAGCCGACGTTGTTAGGATTCTTCACAAAGCTCTAGTATTATCAGTATTATAAGAAGAGACAATGGAGTGAATGTTTTAATTATGATTTTACTATATAATATTTGTTTGGGCTAGTTACCTAAGGGATGATGGTGGCAAGTTTATTCGTATGATGTTAGGGGTCGCTTCCTGTGCTGTCTACGCAATAAATCATTGTAAATGCCGCAGTATTTGTGATAATTTATTGGAAATTACAATTAAGGTACTCTATTACATGGACTGCACTCTTTGCTGTGTGTTTGTCGGGCTATGTTGTCGAGTAAAAGCGCACAAATAGAATAATTAAACAGTGCAAATGCACGTGCGTTTATGTGATGTATACGCTTCGGCTTTATTTCCATTAATGATCGCTTTCGGATGCAAAAGGGAAGACACAAAGCCATTTAGCGTAATGAGGGTGTCCTGTGTCCTCTGTGCCGATGCACTTAAATTAATACCTATGTCTAATAGCTGGAAAGCGCCGAATGGGTCGCAGCAAACCGTTGAACGCTTTGTCGACCGGTTGAATCTGATATGCAGATTTCTTGCGCGTTATCAGCACCGCGGAAGCGAGAACAAATGGGTTTTCCTCGTGTTCCGAAGGCGAAGATCGAATGCAAACCACGGGCGGGTACAGCAATCTGTTCGGAAAAGCAGATCAGTGCTGAAATCTGTGGGTTTAAGGGAGTTTGAAAGGATTTGTAAGAAATTGGTAGAGGGTGAAGCTTGAGCAATCGTAGGAAATGTTTAGTGCACTTAAAGAGTAGAATAATTCAAATATGCGAAGAACTTATTCTTTGTTTAAATTTCAAGCGCTGTCATTGGTCGCGTACACGCCAAACTTATAAAAGTAAATACTGAAACTAAGTGCAGTCTATGATTAGTTAATATTTTAAAATTATTGAAATAATTGCTACTGTTTAGTTTTCAACTTTTATCAAATTTCTTCAAGAGTTAATCGAAATATTTAACTACTTATTTCTATAAACAATTGCTATTATCTTGAGTCTAATTGGTCTGCGTATTCGCGAAATCCACGAGGTTGCGCGATAACTCGCGATCTTCGCACTTCCAACGGGAGCGCCACAAAGACACCGAGGTCTAATGGCTACGAATCCTGGAAATTTGAGCACAGTCGAGAATCCACCTCAGAACAAGCAACATCTTCTGCAAGTTACTCTCTTCAACAGAAAATCCACTTCTTTCCATACACCATTAGAAGCAGTTTATCTCTAATACAATCTCGTAAGCACTAATAAAGCCAGCGACATTAAACCTCCCAAATAAATCAATGCAAGTCAACTTTAGGAAACAAATACATATAATCTAGTATGACACTAATAAAACCACTGATTTCATACAACTTCTATTCCAATACATAGCCTACAGAACTCAATGTAAATCAACACCACACACAACAAATATAATCCAGCAACTACTTATAACTCCGAAACGGAATAAGATAATTCCACACTATTTTCGGAGGTTTCTACATGAGAATTTCCTCTATGAAAGGCACCTATACATAACTGAATTGGTATTCCAGGTGTATTATTTTTGTTTTATTGAACATTTGTACTGTAGAATGAACAGGTGAAGCGGATGAATTCATGCAAAACTTAATAATTGAATGCGTGCGGGTTGAGCAGCTCCATCAGCAACCACAAATCAGTGAAATTAGGGAAAACACGCCAAATGACAACGACTACCCCGTTGTGCACGGTTATTGTTGCGCACGCCCCGTGTATTTTGTTGCACTGATTGCAGTCGAGCGTCACGGTCAAGCGCGCATTCATTGTGTTACTTCCGTTTACCCGGTGGTTAAGTCATTATTAAAACTAACGGGAGGAAACGAGCGTAACGAATACCAATGTGCTGGCCAGGCAATCGCCTGGCCACCAGGATTCAATTTTGATTGTCTTTTGTCTTTTAATGTCGAAACTTACGGATCGCATGTTTGGACACAAAAAGTAATTCAACAGAGTAAAAATTCTCATGAAATTTTTAACGGTTAATAATTGATTTTCACAATTTTAATGGTAACGGTTGGTGCGGTATGGGATTTTGCCTCGCAGATAAAATGCATTATCAGTAAAGAGTCCGTAAGTAGAAACGCGTCAAGTGGAAGATGCGGAAGAATGGAGGCGGCAAAGTATGACGAAAGTGTGGAAGCGCGGCCAGACACACAAAGTGTGCACGAGTGGATGAGTGCAAAGCGGCGGTGGTTGTTGGTGGCGGTAGGCTCCCCCTATCCTGTCTATTACCATGGATGCGCGGATAATACGTTACATTAAATTACATTACATTGTGTTACATCAAAATCTATTACAATTCGCGGCGGCGGCATCGCATTCACGCTCTCGAGTGCCGTCGAGCACGCAATGTGGATGAACGAGTTCATGATGAAATTAACGAATGCGACAAATGCGTTTAAATAGGATGATGCCGGAATTCGAGCGTAGGGCGCCAACAACAGACGCCAATTCGAATGTGTGATTGAGTTGGGGCGGATGGTTCGTTGCTAAGAAAATCAACATTGGCAAGTAATTCGCAAGAATTCAATTGAAGCGCAAAAGTTTGTTTGATTTTTGAAGAGGTTTTTGACTTTCGGCTAGCGAAGTTCATTGATTTCGCGTTGAATTAAAATGGAAATAATCAAATAATTGAAATGTGAGATCGCCGCGCGCGTTATCATCTATTTATGTTTCTGCGCGGTCACGTCGGGTATGACATCGGCGCACAATGCCGGCCAGGCCGGTGAAAAGCGCCGCCACCCTCGCCCCACGCATTCAAAAGCGATACACATTCGCACACAATGTTCCAACTGGATACGTATTTATCAAAAGCCACTTTTTGTTGCCGCCGCAGCATCCAGATCAAAACCGGACTGAAACAACACTGTTGAATATTCTGCATTTTTATTTAGTTTCAGCTTTTCAGCCAACACTCATCCACGTATCAATGGCGCGTAATGTAGAAGTGTAGCATACGCGGTAATAAATTATGTTGTTGGTTGATGAATTTGCGCCAATTAGCGCGATTGATGGATGGTTCTATGGTGTGTTTTTGAATTATTTCAATGTCGCTCATTAATTGAACAAATACCGCGTAGTAAATCAGTTAATCATTTTGCAGGCGGATATTCAGAGCAACATTTTATGGTGAAATATTGATTAGTTGGAAATTTATAAAAATAAATCTATATATTATTTTTATTCTTTCTTGTTCTGTTGTCTAGAGAATATTAATCCATATACATCATCTTTCATCACAAACGCGTCTAAATTCTAATTACTGGTTAAGGTATATAATTGATTCGGGTCCGGCATAGGTTCCCCAGAGGGTACCGTACGCCGGCGACGATGCCGCCACCCCCAATGGATCGATCCCCCGGGGCACTGCGGTGACATCGTTATCAAAACCGTGCAACTGCGCGGAACAAAAACCGTGAACGTGCTGCTCACATCTTTAAACATCCGAAAGGACTAGGTTTATTGAACCAGGTTATTTGTACAAACTTCAAAAGCTTGTGATCAAAACACACAAGTTATTTACCTAATTCATGTAAGTAACTGCAGGAAAGCAGTAAAGTCGTACTGGTAAAAGGGAAGCTGTGAGATCAGTGGCTTGTCACGTTCATGATAGGCTAGTGGTCTTCTCAAGTTGCCTTTGTTTTTTATTGTTTGTCACTTGCCAGTCCATTCGCCAAATTAGATTGGATGTGAAAAAAAGCACGCGCGACATTGACACGTCCCTTATTACACTTGGTGGTCGGACAGAGCCTAAAACGCTCAATTCGGGTAAAGTGCTCGGCTGCTGGAGTTGGCGTACACCCTCTTATCCACTTTAGTCTTTTATCTAAAGGGAGTGAAATGACAACATCGCCCAACAACCAGCACGGAGATGCTGTTGATGTTGCACGTATTGAATCAAACTGAGCCAACGTTGGATGAGTATGCAAAGCACGTGTTATCACATCCCTTCAGTTGTAAAGTTTGCTTTTCTAATTACGACTATTAGCGGTAACATGTGCGCGTTATGACACTTTCGAACTTTGAAAATATCTGACATCATAGGGTAAAGTCATATAGGGTGGCTTGTAGAATGAAAAATTTATTTTCTATTGCGCTCGATGAAAAGCCAATGGATCGGGAATAATAAATGGCTTTATTGAAGGAATTTCGTGGAAAATGCTTTTAGAATTGACTCATAGTATTAGCTAAAATATATCCATGCAAGATTACATGTAGCAGATAAAACTGTAATTTGTAAATTGCACCGCGTTTAATTAATAAAGTCTGCCGATTGATTATAATTTGGTACTTAAATTGATACGATTTCAATTGTTCACTTATGCTAATTATTTCTTAAATTTTGTGTTATTTCCCTTAATTGCATTTATGTTGAATTAAATTTGTTAATCGGGATATAGTGATTTGCGGTCTAATAGACTTTGCAAAATGCGGTCCATCTACTAGACCGACTACTAATCCGTTATACCTCTTCTTTTAATCAATTCTGCATTAGTATGTAAATTTTTGAAGACGCTGTAGGCTTTGTGCATCGCTGACAAAATCAGGGTTGGCCGGCTTATTTGCGCTGAGACTTGTTTACACTTCGGAAACTTGCCACACTTTTTTCTTGCTTTTGGTATTGCAATAGAAAAAGAAGTTTACTGAACAACAACAACTGCTTCAATTTCATCCGCATTTATTTCTTTAATTTCACTTAACTTGCACTTTACTTTCGAACTACGAGTAATATTAATTACACAGCACAAACGTACTAATTAAAGTATAGAAATTCCATATGATCATTTATATTATCTACAAAGAAACACATATAAAAACACATCCGGCTTTTATGCTTCAAGTCTTTTATTTCGTTTGAATGACTTCCAAATGATATCTCTCGGTGCCTTCGCTTTGATGCCTCTCTGCCCGCCTCCGCTGCACTCATTGCAATCCTGCAATTACAAAACCCAGACTTGGACTTCCCAAACGCAGCTTAAACAGTCTTAAACAGCTTACATTCTCGCTTGCTCAATTTATACTAAAAGCACCGATTGATTTACCGCGCGCCAGTAAATTACACCACTCAAACAATACCCTTAATCGCACTGACAATACTCGCCACATAAGTGTTTTAATCCGCATGTACCATGTGCGCGCTTCCCACTCGGGCATTAACTTAATAAGCAGTGGATTTGTCGGCAATTACAAAATCCTTCCGCTGAATTATGAATTTATGCATTCCGGCCGCCTTCGTGCTCGCTGAATACGCTGCTGGAGGCTGACAAAGTATTTACATGTAAATTCTTTCCTCTTTCCGTGCCGAGGAAAGAAAGTCGTAATTGATAATTTAATCAGGCGCGAGCAATGAATAAGAAATCCGGTGTTATTTTCAAATATCAAATCAAAGCCGAGTTGTGGTCACGGGCGGATTTGAAACGTGGGCGGAAGGCGCACACGCAAGCAGGGGTGCTTTCGAGGGATGTTTAGTGGTCGGCCACAAGTAATTTAAGGGTAGCGAGACTGCGAGTGCTACCCCAAATGCTTTGTGACGCTTGAGAGCCGATTGAATGATGATTTTTGATATATTCCACTGAGGAATGATGATAAAAAAGACAAAAAGAGGAAAATGTTAATAACGTTTTTTTCATGGGTCTGAATTTTAATGTTGATGTGTATTTAAACATTTTAAATAATATAAAACCTATAGGTAAACAATTAATTACTTCTCTATGCATATTCAATATAAATAATTTTCACTCTATTCAATCGACTTCTGTGGGTACAAGAAGTCATCTTCAACTAGGGTGGTCCGGAATTGAATCGAAATGAATACTAACCCTAGCCCAAAAACCCCGACATGCATCACATTATACAATCCTCGCCTCTCTGATTGTGACTGCGGTTGCACGTCGGTGTAATTACGAGCGAGACTGCTAAGGTCACTTAATTCGCTCGCAAACCCTCGGGGACAACTGCCGATTGAATGCTAGGACTCCTTCTTACTTGCGTCCCAATAGACCAGTCCTCATCTCGACAATATTCACGTCAATACATATAGAGTGTGCGGTAATTAGAATTGATTAGACCTGATACTTTTATCTCTCAGACAATCCGACTTTTATCAGCTCTTCGTTGTAGAACATCAAGTGGTTCATTTGTAACTGATGTGATTGCAGATAAGATATGTTTTTTTACTCCATGGGACGCAACCCTTGCATTGCTAAACAATGCATGTTTTATCAGTCATTGATCCGCTTTTGACTGGTCTTGAACTGGTACCTCCTGGGGTTCATAGTTCCAGGCTTTTCCAGCATCCCAAGCTCTCGTAACCCGATCCAATCGGTACAGAGGCCGCAGATGCGTCTGATCCATCTGATCTACCACTGCACACGCGTCAGCAGCCGTATCAAATGTCAATTAATATAACAATGACCGCATTATGCGGTCTGCGGTTCACGAGCAACCACGAGGCTGTTGAACACGTGGGCTTTTTTACCAACATGACATTTGATCGTCTATAAATGATGTCCATGCCTGAATTGACAGACATGTTAATTAGTAGGTTAATTAATGTTACATTGAATACAATGTTAGTACATACAGGATGTTTGAGAAGGCTTCAAATGTGTGTTTTCACAATGAAAGACAAGCACATTGACCGGGATGTTAATTACTTCTTTAATTAATATTACTCTGTGAGAGTATCCACAGTTGAAAAATGTGCTTTAAACTGCAGTGTAAGCACGCTGATAGGAACATAACATGTATGCAGATAGATAACACAGATAACACAGGTTTTCATTCAGAGTGTGGAATGGAAAAAAATCCGTTCCAGTTCGTTTTTCGACGCGTTGTGATGTTATCACTCACTGCCATCAGTAGGTATTATCCAGTGTAACTAGATCTTTTTATGCATTTTGTTGATTCCAACTCAAAAATCCCTTTCCCTCAACAGCGAATTTTTCTAGTTTAATACTTCTCTACCACTCCACGCACTCACTTCGTCGTACGATCTTGACATTGTCACTTCAATTCTTATCCCATTCTCCTGCTTCCTGTAAGAAGCATGTGTCGTATGTCGCATGCCACGTGTATGATTGACGTTTTTTCACATTCGCGAGAATCGAATTGTAATTACGTGCGGTGCGTAGTCCCGAAATATCACTGAAGATTGCTGAAGTAATACCTCGCAATCTTCCCGAGTTCCAGGGCCATTGCGTCGGGTAAATGACTCGCGACGAATATGGTTACGGAGTAAATGTATTTTTCTGTTTTTCGCCGGAATATTTCATCGTAATGCGGCCACAAAGATGTCATTATTTTATACGCGTGCTGCGAGGCACTATAAAATAAAATCAAAACTGGGGTGGATGCAGTTGGAGTATACCCTCCAAGTAGGTTGCTTGAAATCTTGCTTGAAATCCGACATTACACTTTGAATATGTTGTGGAATAAATGGGTGGTTTAAATAAATAGCGAGGCAAATAATGCTTAGAATGTGTTAGAGGAAAATGTCTTTTTTATGGGATTTTAAAACATATTAATTTATTTGAAGTTTTGTTTTTCTTAGACAATTCCAGAATTTCTAGCGGCTGCTGATCAAGTTCCTAGATCAAGGAATGCAGAGGGAGTTTTTTTTTTGCTTAGAACGTAAAACTATTTTTAAGTTTCCACATTTCGACTTGTCGACTTTTTCTCCCTTGCAAGAGACATTTGTCAGTCGCGTGACGAAAAACTCGTCGACACATTTTTTATTTCTCCTCAATAAATCCGACTTTCCTTTCCTACAATCTGAAAATCTGTTCGTACTTCTGGATTTGTTTATTTATAAAATAAGCTCTCTTCTTTTCTACAATCTCTAAGCTTTGCTTTTCTTTGATTTCCAGAGATTAAACATCTTCCAGAATCTTAGCGTCTTGAGAGCTCCTTCAAGGTGTTAAGGAACATCTTGGCGATTCACACCCGCGCATTCCAGAACTGGGAGTGGTCTCAACAGGATAGCTCCGCCTCGGCTGGGAATCCTTTGAATGATCCTCCACCGCCACCACTGCCGCCACCGCTGACGAGTGAAGTAATTATCCAACTTCTTTTCACGCTCGGCATAGATCTATCAACAAAGTCCTCGGTTTAATAGCGAAGTCGGTGATATCTTTAGTCAACAGTGGTGGAAAATCCTTCAAAGAGCTTTCATTCTTTTGCGTAGAAAAACATAACAAAGAGTAAAGCAAAGGATTTTATTAAAAATTTCATATTGTAGAGGTTCAATAATAATGCGACACGTGTTTTCCTGAGGGTTTCATTCAAATTTGTTTTTGATATTTTGTGATATTTGAAAATTTACGACTCAATTTGATGCGCCAGCTCAGCACATGCAAGAACAAGGGTGTAGATATTGGTAATAGAAGTGACAAGGGTGCAACACATGGCTAAAAATTGAATTTTTAAGGATGGGCATTGTTTACATGTCTCAATTGCATGTGCATCGCGTGCACTTATTCAGGACATCTTTGGAGTCATATATCACATCCGATGGCACATATTGATCGTTTATTTACGTTGTGGCAAGCGCAGATTTTTCATATTTCTCAGCGCCTGCTGCGGTTGGGGATTTGTGGGATTCCACAACGCGCGCGCTTTCCGGGAAGGAAGTGATGATCTTTGGGGTTGTTACCACGACTCATTCTTGTGACTAGCATGCACACGTCACACACCTGAAACGTATCACTCATGAAACTAGTGCAAGTCGAAGAAATTGAAGAAGTCACGTGAAGCACTACAAATCACACGATATTTCCTTACTCAAGTAAATTGCTCAAATAACCATAAGGCACAAGCATTATTGTTCATTTTAAGAAATGTTTTAGGAGACAAGCAAGAAGTATTTCTGTTTGTGGTAATGTCCTTGGAGTGCAATTAAAATGATAAAAAACACTCGCGTAAATTTCTAATTTGCAACTTTTTTCGATTAGAACTTTTCCTTGCGTCGTCCCAAACATCTCTAATTGCTTTATTGCCCGCCGGCGCTCGCAATTATTTTCTAATTAACAAAAAATATTGCCATAAACTAGTCGTAGGTTACTAGCCTGGGTGGAAATAAAGCATCGGCCCAATTTACGGAACGGCCGAGGGGAAATGAATTATGTCTCGCCGACGCGAATGGCGCGGGAGAGAAAAAGGTGACACATGTGCTCCTGTGGGGAATCTCCCGGAAGTTGAACAATCCCAGACTGCTGAAATGCACAAGTTTATATTCCCAAGTCTAGGTAACTTCCTCATTTCTGCTCGAGAGTGCCGAATAGAGATTCCCACACTCTTCACAAGTACGATTTTTTTCGTTTAGCGGATGTTTGAGTTGACTTGACTTAAGTTGAAAGTTGCGAGAGTAATTAAATTAGAGTGATGCGGATGTTTTAATGATACAGAACAATTCAAGATGATTTGTTATCTGAAATAGTAACTTCAATATTTTCATTAATTTTCTCTTCAAACTTGTAACTTTTATTACTTGCTATTCAATTCATCTCAGTTTTAATGCTGAAATAATACACCCCGTAATGACATTTCAAAAACGTAACGTTTATTGGTTATTTATGCAAATGCCTCGGAAAATGCGCGCAAGCTGCTCGAAGGCGATAAAGTATTAAGAAAGACGACGCTCGCTGTGCCTACGCGTATCTTAAGTAATTATTCGTTGCCGCCATCGCAACCACCGTCTTGTTGACGCAATCTAATTAATATGGGGTATTTATCTTACAAATTAAGTTGCATCGCCGCTCGCTGTGCGCAAATACCGTCTAAATTCAATGATTAATTACTTAGTTATCATTCACACGGACGACGCTGCTTCCCGCCACAGGGATCTGATATCAGAGGGTGCTAGTCCTGAGGAGTCGCTGAGATAGCGTGCTTTCTTTCAGACGCATAATGATTTATGAATTAAGTGAATTAAGCCGAGCCATAAAATTTTATTCTCTGGATTGTCTTAAACTTAGTAGTTTGGGTGTAAATCGAGGGTACTTATTTGGAAATAGAAGAATACAGAATAATTTCCATATAGCATTATATGTTGAAGAGTGTTTGGTGTGAGTGGTATACATAGGTATAGAGACTTTATGCATTTTACGACACCTCTTTTTTTATTGTCACGACTAAAGTGCCAGCATCCCGTTTGCAAGTCTAATGCGATTCTATCCCTCGCTGAATGTTTCCTGCCCGGTGCACCGTGCAGCGTATGGTGATTCCAAAAAGGCGACATTTTTATTCATGTGCTGAAACTCTTTCTCAATTTCACACCATGCCGTCTAGCTCTCTACTCTTTTATCATCGTCACATCTACAAAAAGTACAAGCTACTCACATCACAGCTAAAGATGTTGAAGTACCTAGTAGATTTTTGTGAAATAAACGACTGGCTATAAGCCGGATTCGGATAAATCTTGGGTGCATATCAAGTTTTTTTTTTCAGTGGTCAGCTTTGGGGTATTATCTAGAAATATTCGACTATTGGGCAGACCAACCGGACGGAAATTTATTCGACAAAATGTGGGGAGGGAGAAAGTTGGTGTTGAAAACTTGAAAAATCACAGAAATCAATACTATGTGAGATGACAAATCAATTCGAAAAAATTAACTCAACTTTATTTAATACTTTGACGTCCTCAAGAAGAAACCACAAAACCTTTTCCAGACAAAGCCAATATTGAAATACCACTTTTAACTCTTGTCTTTGCACACAAGATTCAATTTCATCAACTGGACACTCCACACCTACAACAGGAACGGAAGGATTGCAATCAATAGCTGTGTAATTACATCGTTCAAGTGTCTGCTAATGCGCAGCTTGTTGCTCGCGGAAGTCATAGCCCCATAGCCTTCAGAGCTGCCAACATATCCCTATCACGCGACGACAATTTCCTTCGGTTTGGATGTTAGAATAGGAAGGAGTTCCTTCTACAACGATCTCAATTTTGTCGGCATCAACATGACACATTCACGACGTTTAGTAGGCATAATCTGCACGATCTGGAAGTGATAATGACATCCCACAATACAATGAGGTGTATGTGGTTGTAATTAATCAAGCGCTATTCATACGCCCGACCCTGCTACTGGTCTGGCAATTATTACAAATGGGAATCAGAGGCAAGCAAACTGTTTATTGAAGTGATACAAGTGATTCGGAGGAAATGCAGCATCGAAATTGTAAATCTTATCAATGTGGGGAAGCGCTGGTTGTGGTGCTATGCGCGATTCATTTTCATGCGTTGCGTGAATTTAATTAGATAAATAGTTGAAATTCCTCGACCAGTGGTCATTTGTTACAAGGTACTATGTGTACCCTTCAGGCTGTCAGCACATGCTATAATCCGTAGGACAATTACTTTGTAAGGGTATAATTTGGAGAATTTCATACGGCAGCGACGGCTTAAAACCTTAGTTAAATAAATATTTTGCTTTGTTTAAAACATGTATTTTTGGACTATATTGCTTATTATGATTTGTAGTTTGGTTAATACCACAAGTTGCCTACATTTTAGCCCTATTGGCGTATTGTAATTTATAACGGCTGAGTTTATTAAACGAAAGTACGTTAAAAGTCAGTTCTACTTAATATTGCCCTTTGTGATGGGAGGCCTTACAATTGGAGACAACCTCTGCCGAAAACAATTTTGTAATGCAAGTATTTTAATGAACTGAACAACTTGAACCTTAATTTTAAAGCATTTCTAATTTACTACTACTACTAAATTAATATTACTACTATTAGAATAAGATACTTAGTGAATTTTAAGACATTTAGAAAGTTCAAAGTAATTAAATTACGGATATCGATAGAAAAAATTTATATTTGTATCTAACGATGTATTTAGAATTTTTCTAATTTCTGATTTGTTAATCGTAGTACGTTGAGTGGCAGTTGAAGGTAGTAAAGGTCCATTTATTAGGTCCAATGATTGCGATTTGTTACGCACCTTACCATAATTTACCAGTTACACTTCGCCCATCGGGAGAAGCACACGCATCTCTTCGTATTTCTTTCCAGGCGCGGATTAAATAATAGACGCACGTGTAATTCATAAAATAATTAAATGGATGTTCAATTTATTTTTAATTCCGTTTTCAAGTTCAGTATGTCTCTTGCCCATGCAAATCTTTGAATAAGAAATAACTTTGCATTTATCTTATTTATATGTCTTTTTGTTTACAGTGTAAAATAATAATTAGTTTTATATTGTTTCTTCTTAAATATGTAATACTAAATAATGTGATCTTCCTTTTCTTTCAGTCAGTGATGTGGCTTGATGGACGTAGAGCATGATAACTTTGATGTTCTGGGCTTGGTCCTCAGCTCCAGTAAAAAAGTTTCTCAAAAAAGTGCACACACAAGTGCAATGAAAATTCTAATGAATAAGATGGCTTGCCTACAGTTAAAGTAGACTGACATAATGTATGCAGAACGTGGAACTTGGAAATGGCAGAAAAATAGAATAAACAATACTATAGGAGAAAAACCAAAGTGTTTTCTAGGAAAAGGGAGACCCGGCTCTGCTTTCGAATAGCTAAGTTCTCAAAGAATCTAGCAAAACAAAAGTAACCACTGTATCACTTATTATTAAACAAAATTACTCTAAATTTTTCACAAAAACATTCCTTTACAAATTTCAATTTATTTTTTATTTTTAATACAGCAAGCATCCCTGTTTCTGTTCTACATGTAAATCGAGAGCAGATTCCTAGTTCCAGAGCTAGGGACGCAGATGCTCTATTGTCACGCGTAAGAGCAGCACATTGGTCATCCTGACAATAACAATCCACTACTAAACGCAGCGCGTAATCATCATTTAACGCCGGCCGACCACCAGTCTCGTTGCAACCACCAACTGGGATCTCTCTCCAACCGTCGACAATCCCCGCAAATTACAATCGAGCAGCTTGTAATCCAAACCTGTAATCATTCAACATCACCCAAAACTCTTCAACATCAGACTTATCCTACTAGCTTGGGTCTATATACCACATAAAGGCGATCTTTAAACGTACCTATAGTCTAGAAGAAAGCATTAATGAGTTCTAGTAATTAAGGAAAATGGTATGCCGCTTATCACTCACTTTATCATTCGCGGTTGGGCGCAATTGTGAGAGAAAACATATGAAAAAAAAAAAAAAACCGAGAACAACGACAAGATCAAAAGTCGCTCTCTAGGCCTGCGATTCTTGTGGTGGTTTGCGGTAGTAAAGCGCACTGAGCGCATGACTCTCTTACAAATGACTTCCCCTTCGTCAATGACCGCTATTGTGGTGCGGACAAAGCGTGGCTCGTCTGCGAAATGGAGCAGAGCAGAGTGGAAAACACACTCTGCGATTATTAAAATGTGACGTCACCGCCCACCGCCTAACATTCGGTTAATTATTGGGAATAGAACACCTGCTACCAAGCTTTTCAATTTACATTTTGATCAGTGCCCTTCACTAAACAACTTGCTTGTATGACCACAAAACAATCAGTTTTACAAGGAGCTCGAAAGAAAAGGGATTAATGCTTTGATAACACTGTGGAACAGCAAATTTCCGATCGATACCGTAAATACCATTACGGTATTCCATCAAACATAATTTTCTAAGAAAACGGGTTTTATAAAATGTTCGAATCATCGATTGCTTCTTTTTAATTTTGATTTTAGTGTTTAACTGAATTTTTAGTTGCAATTTGAAATATATTGTCCCATAACTTTCATAATTATTGCTAGATCATTTAGCTGTTTTAAATAACAATTTGTAAATAGATACCAAAGAAATATGTAAAAACGTAAATTATTTATCTTTCCAGTTTCAAAGTTATAAGTTCTCAAAGTGAATTTTTGTCTAAAAGTACAGATTAATTTTTTAAATTTATAAAAATTGCAGTCTTTCTCAGAATCCCGCCATCATTAACCATACGCTATAGAATTTTATCTCTTGCTGCTTTGCCGATTTGCAATTGAGAAACAGCAAAACTATGAAACCTATCATCCATTCAAAGATCTAAGATAAACAAACATTTGTTCTCTCCAATTTAAGACTCTAGTTTGAATCCCGATCCCCGTTCAAGCCCTTAAATCGGGGCGCGATTACTATCATGTTTTACAAGCAGCGACGATGACTACTGAGTTGGTGTAGGAGAAGGTTGTGTGCAGAAAAAGGGTAGAAACTAATAGGTTTTTTGTCAACGGCCGAGGAAACCACTCCACGACTATTCGAATAGATAAGGGTTGATAGAAGCTGGCTTCTAATTAGATTATGCAGGGTAATATATCATGTTGTCACAATTGTCTCAAGAGAGTTGAAAAATGTTGTGTGTGGAACAAGCAGTGAAAATTATTTAAACTATTGATAGGTAATAAATAGTAAGGTTAAAGATTTTACATAATTTAATTGATTCTACTGAACTTGCCTTTGACGTAAATTATGATGAAAGAAGGAAAATGTCTGGTCTTCCAGATGGTCATAAAACCATCTAAACTAAGTACAATGCGATACTAAGTAGATTACTCTCTAATTCTGGACCACATCCCAGACATTCTATTTCCATCATATTCCCAAATTACTGGTGTGCCTCTTATCACCGCTTGCGGTAAACACCAATTTTTAATAATCTAAACAGTCTCCTCCTCTACATCCTGGAGCCGTTTATCATCTTCATATGTCTGTACGTCTCTATCGGCATCTTATATTATCTCCACGATTGTTTTTTACGACTCCCAAGAGTCTCAACCACCGTCAGCTAAGTGAAGCACATAAGGGGAAGCGTAGGAAATGTAGGAAAAGACGAAAAACTAAAATACCAGGCACTCAAGAGGCTGGCTCTCAAAAAAGGTTGGAGATTGTGTATTAATACATTCGAAATGGTCATAAATCAATGATTTATCTACCAAGCTATTTTTTATTTTACGTGTGTGATAAGTTGTTATCAGAAATGTTTATGACCATGTCTCATCAACTAAAATAAAACGCTTATCAATCAAAGCTACCACGATGATGATAGTCTAGAGCTTGAATGGTGTATTTGAAAATTTCTCGGTTTGAGTTATTAAGATGTAAACCAAACCAGGGACAACATCCCTAGGGTGAGGATAATGTTCCTTCACATTATTCATACCTTGCATCTTCGATGAATGCCTGCTACGCGATACCGGCGGCTCATTAATTACCTTGGTAATCACGCTGCCGTCCCAATTAGCGACAACCCATCTTGGCTCCCTTTTCGGTTACACCTTGTCCTCTCCTACATAGTCTCTTCATCTCTATAGTGTACTCAGTTAGTGGTGGACTACAGAAAAAGTCTAATTATTTTATCGCGTTTATCATTTTCATCATCACTTTCTACCCTTATTTGCATCAGCGAGTTAATTTATTTAGATGGCAAAAAATGAGTGGCCAAGTTTTTAATTGATAAATTTTTCAATGGGGACGTTTTTAATTGTTACTTTAAATTGAAAAGTTATTAGATTAAAAGAAGTCGCAGTTCTCTGTTTTAGAAGGCTTTGCTGTACGCACATACCTTGATTAGTTGTTGTTGTCGGTGATTTTATCATATTGTAAGACATATTACAGCTTTTTGTCGTGTTCCCGAGCAGGTTGAAGAAGTAACTGTCGCAACTAGAGTCTTGTCTTATCGCGCAACATCTCGCTTTTTGCTACGACAATAATTTGCAACAGCAGCGGCGGCAACAAAGGCGTACAAAGAGACCACAAAGAGGTAGAAAACGTGGTTGCTTTAATCTCAGTTTGAATTACTTCCTTACTATACATTTGTTGCATGTTTTTCACATTTGTGATACCAAAACTAACATCAAACAAGTACAATCATTATGTTTGGGTAATTAAATTATTTCTAACAAATTCATTGACATTTTCCACATTGTAAATATGTAATTTTATCAAGAATTGTCTATATTGACATTCAAAAATTTGCAATTTTTAACAAAATAAAATATCTTAATCTATTTAATGTAAAATTTTATGACGATTACCAATCCACTTAGTTTTTATCTGTAGATGACACTTTGCGAGGAAATGCAAAATAAGATACAGAAAGTATAAACAAACTTATGGGATAACGCTGTAGAACAGCAAAATTTATATCAAAATGACATTAACGGCACTCGACTAATCATGATGTGCTGAAAACACGGTTGTCTCAAAATTTTCGGGAGATCAATCGTTCCTTGTTGATTTTGATTTTAGAGTCTAACTAAATTTTATTTGCAAATTGACATATTGTCTCATACCTTTTGTAATTATTATTAGATTATTTAGCTGGCTTTAATAACAATTAGTAAATCGTGTATGCTTGTCTCTCATAGCTAGAGCCGCATGATTCGAAACATTGCAGTCGGGTAAATGTGCCAAGAAAATTGAAATTTTAGTCTCGGCAACTCATATCGAGTCATTAAGGAATTTAGGATTATTCAGTTTGTGTTTGTAAATATGAAGCTTTATTATCTGTTTTTAATATTGTTAGTTTTGTATCTATGTTGTTACCTGCGTGTGAATGCTTAATTAAGTGGTTAGGAGAATAATATGTTTGAGGGCGTGTATATGGCTTATGTACCGGATTTGCAATTTTTTGTAGGTTTTTTCTATATAGATAGAAAAACAGGAGTTGCATGTTAGCTTGTAGATGCCGGTGGACTTGTGGATATTTAGAGGATTTAATGGGTTATTGTGTTTCTGGAATATTTTCTTGTTTGTCAGGTATTTTGCATCTGGAATAGTTGGGAAGTGTTTTGGCCTTGTGTTTAATTGTGTTGATTATTTTAGGTATTTCTTTTGTATTGTATTCATTTTCTATTGCAATTTTCTTAATTTTATTGAATTCTAAATTATGTTGTTCTATTGTGGATTATTAAATTTTTGTCTGTTGTTTTTCTGTATATATATATATATATATATATATATATATATATATATATATATATATATATATATATATATATAT
>JAODIE010000004.1:3263394-3382103 GCA_027575565.1 Diploeciton nevermanni | reverse complement strand
TATTAATTTAATTTGTGCATTTAATTTCACTTTCGAAAGAAACAAAAATTTCAATTTAACCTAACAAAATTCAACTGTTTACATTCTGAAAGCAATGCAGGTGATACTAAAGACGAAAAGATTCTCATGACCTTATTTAAGCTTTCTCGATTTACACATCACATACAACGATTCTTTGCAAGGGAAACTAAATTAAAAATGAAATATCTTTGTGTGGCAGAGAAGAATGATGCAGCCAAGAATATTGCCTCCATTTTATCACGAGGAACCTCTACTAGAGTAAGTACATTTAAACATAACAAATTCAGAATCAAATAAATTGTAACATATTATTTTAGAAAGAGGGGCTATCAAAGTTTAACAAGATTTATACATTTTCCCATGATGTAAATGGAATGCCTGCAGATTGTGTTATGACCTCTGTCTCTGGACATCTCCTCCAATATGTATTTAATGCAGCTTATAAGAATTGGAAGTCATGCAGTCCAATAGAACTCTTTGATGCACCAGTTCATAAAGTATGTCCTGAAGATTATCAAAAGATAAAGGTAAATAGCAGGACTACAACATTTATGGCTTACATTTATGTTTTGAATATTTATAGAAAACTCTTGAAAGGGAGCTGAGATTTTGTAATGGTTTAATAATATGGACTGATTGTGATAGAGAAGGTGAAAATATTGGGTATGAAATAATTCAAGTGTGCCAAGATTTGAAGCCAAATATTCCTATCTTTCGAGCAAAGTTCTCTGAAATTACTGCCAGGTCAATTACTAGAGCTATGAACAATTTAGAGCGACCGAATAAAAATATCAGTGATGCTGTTAATGTGAGAAGTGAAGTAGATCTGAGAACTGGTTGGTATTTTTGTTTTATTTGACTACTTTTTTGGTTTTGAACTTAAGGGGATATAATTTTTAGGTGCTGCATTTACCAGATTACAAACGTTACGCCTCACTAAAGTATTTCCTGATGTTCTACAACAGAAACTTATAAGTTATGGATCTTGTCAATTTCCCACATTAGGGTTTGTTGTAGAGAGATTTAAAGCCATTGAGAGTTTTATTTCTGAAAAATTTTGGCATATACAGAGTATGTATATTTTAATCTACTTGTGGTAACCTACTGTTTTGGAATTGAATATTAATTAGATATATTATTTTAGTGGCACATACTATAAAGAAAATAACAACTGACTTTACCTGGAAACGAAATCGTCTTTTTGAAAAAAATGCTGTCTTGGCACTGTTGGATCTTTGCCTTCAAGCAAATTTAGCTAAGATTGAAAGTGTTGAGAGTAAACCCAAGAGCAAATGGCGTCCAGTGCCTCTTGATACAATCGAAATGGAAAAAACAGTATCCCGTAAATTACGTATAAACGCCAAGGAAACTATGAAGATCGCTGAGAAACTCTACACTTCTGGCTTTATCAGTTATCCAAGGACCGAGACCAATATTTTTCCCAAGGAGATGAATCTCACGAGTATAGTTGAACAGCAAACAGAAGATCAACACTGGGGTGCATTTGCTTCACGTATTTTAGAGGAAGGTGGGCCTTCTCCACGTCAAGGTAAGAAAAGTGATCAAGCCCATCCTCCGATTCATCCCACTAAGTATACCAAGAATCTCCAGGGCAATGAAAAGAAGATCTATGAGTATATTGTCAGGCATTTCTTGGCTTGTGTACAGAAAGACGCAAAAGGCCATGAGACAATTGTACAGGCAGATTGTGGAGGGGAGAAGTTCACAGCTAAAGGTCTCGTCATCTTGGAGAAGAATTATCTAGATGTCTACACATATGAGAATTGGAATGGAAAGGAGATCCATGAATACCAAGTAGGAGATACTTTTGTTCCTACCAGACTGGAATTAGGAGAAGGATGTACCAGTCCACCAAAGCTGCTAACTGAAGCTGATCTTATTGCATTGATGGAAAAACATGGGATTGGGACAGATGCCACTCACGCTGAGCATATTGAAACTATAAAAAGCCGTGATTATGTTAGTCTCCAGCAGAATATATATTTTGTTCCCGCTGCTTTAGGGATGGGTCTTGTTGAAGGGTACAACAATATGGAGCTGGAAATATCTCTAGCAAAACCTAATCTACGGTCTGATTTCGAAAATGATTTGAAGTTGATCTGTGATGGTCAGAAGCGAGCAGAAGACGTACTACGTGATCAAATAGCTAAATATAAAGAGGTTTATCGGATAGTTGCCGAGAAAATGGAGACCATCGATGGCACCTTACGACATCGTTTGAATAGAGAACCAAGACCTTATGAGGAGGACCAGATATCGAGACCGATGGATAGGTATGTGTTGAAATGTCCGAAATGTGGAAATGACATGCAGCTGCGACAGAGGCCTAATGGGGCTGGATGGTACCTGGGTTGTAACAACTATCCGAATTGTAAAAATGCAGCTTGGTTTTCTGGAGTTAGCAATGCACAAGTTACAGAGGAGACATGCCCTGATGTAAGTTTGTTACTAAGTAATTGGTGTCAATGGAGACGTTAATTATATTTCATATGTAGTGTGGACCTAATGTGAAGAAAGTCAAAATGACTTTCGGACAAAATCCATTTCTGGGTGAACCAAATCCAAATACTATTTGTATTGGAGGATGTGATATGGCAGTTTTAACTGCATTGAATATAAATCCATCTACTGTTCAGAAAGGTAATTACAACACACTTAGCACTGTTGCATATGATTGAAGCAGAGGTCATGATGTTTCTTACAAAATGTAATTTATTTATTTCTAATTGCAATATTATAACACAGTTACATGTACAAATGACCCAGCTGGAAGTACGAATAGAAATAATCAAAATGGCCGGCCAGGTGGAAACAATGGCAACGACAATAATGGCACTAGTCAAAAACCTTCCAATCCTCCACCACCGTCAAAACCCAAAACAAAACCTCTACTTCCTAATCAGTCAACAATCACATCTTGGATGGGCGGTTCTCCCTCTACCCCAACCATACCTATTCCGCGCCCACCAATTTCTCGAAGGCCTTTCGGATCGACAGGAAACAGTCCAGATGATGACCGATTAGCTGACACGCAGATTTGCAACTGTAACAAGGAAGCTATTGTCCTAACATGTAGAAATGGAGCTAACGCAGGTCGTCAGTTTTATAAATGTGGTTCAAGTACTGGGTGCAATTATTTTGCTTGGAAGGACGTTGGTCAGTCATCAAATGCGAGTAAAGGGCAAATTACTAGTAGCAACAACGAGAATGAGTCTGAAGAGAGTGCAACGTGTCAGTGTGGTTTACCAACTGTGACTAGGACTGTGAACAAAGAAGGTCAGAATAAAGGGAGGCTATTTAGGAGTTGTCCTAAATCAATGGGAGAGAGCTGCAAGTTCTTTGAATGGGCAGACCAGGTATTCAATCTTTAAATACTAATAACGATAGTATTAAATTTTGTTGTTTTGCTTTAGGACAATCGAGAATCATCACGCAAGCCAAGTTATACGAAGAAGCGGCGTCGTGGTGCTGATGCAAGTACGAACAGTACCCCAGATGGTGTGGGTAAGCGACCCAAGAGAAAGTGCGGAATTTGCCATCAAGAAGGTAATATTTCAATTCTTTTCGGAATAATTACTCATCAACGGTTTTAATTTTTGTTTAGGTCACACTAGAACAAGGTGTCCTAGGAAAGGAGAAAACGATTACATATAGTGCTGTATAATTAAATCGAAATCTACTTATTTATTTTATATATGTATTATAATATACAATTTCCTACCAGTTTGTATCTTTCAATGTATCTACAAATGTTAACCTGATTAGTAATACTCAACTCAAAACTCAACATAAAACTAGAAAAGTTTATTCAAAAATTGCTTACATTTAGATGGTAAACGTTGAAGCTACAGCTACTTCGACCAGAATATCTATTCTGGATTGGTTGCATACATTGCAAACAGATTTCGAAACTATAGACGATGGAGAGAACGCAATGTTATTTTCTTACCGAATGTGACTGCTGATCTACTGTTTTTTTTTTTTTGTTGTTGGCATTTTGTTGGCCTCGTCGAGTTAATACATTTGCAGAAACTACCAAGGAACATCAATCTTGACTAGATTCTCTACGGTTATTTCTCAGGTAAAATTAAGTTGTTCGTAACAATTATTTACGGGACCTATCAAATTTGAAATTGTATGACATGGCATATATCAATTTGAACTATTACAAACTTCAACTTGTGCAAGCAAATCACAATACGTAAAATAAACGCATTATTACATGAATCTTTTGAGCTAAACTCGTGTGAAATATCCGGTATAAAAGACTGAATGTACGTGGAAATTCAAATATTTATTTGAATATATGGGAATAGTAAGTAGGTGACCTAGCCAAAGTAGGCGACTTTCATTCTCCATGAAATATATAAATTTTTATTATAATATAGCATAATGCAGCAGGAAGCTCTTGATGAGGATGACGGAATATTCGGGAATCGCAAAGCTCGTTGCAAGTTTGTGCGACTGGCTTATTTGATCATAATTGCAGAAAGTCTGATTGTGCCTCTTGGAGCAGCGATTGGTACTTTCAGGCAAAGTCTACCTTCCTAATCTATAACAGTTCTAATTAATATTGATTCTTTGATTTTAGTGAAGCAAGTCGTAAATTTGCAGCGGACAATTGGATCATTTGTTTCTGCGTTACATCAGTAACAGCGTAAATTTATTATTCACCATACTAATTCAAATGATGTAACTATTGTTTCTATACATAGAGTTGTTGCCTTAGTTCTATATGTCATCCTTGCTTTTTCATCGTTGCGTACATATAGTCCTTTGAACATAATTCTACTACTAATAATGGTAATAGTATATTAAGGCAAGTATTGTTTAACTTAATAAATTAATCTTTTATTTCTAGATGTACTGTGTGACACCAATTTTCTTCTTTGGCGCGTGTAATTTTAATCAGGGTGAGCTCCTAGGAACAACGTTGGCACCAGAACTATTCTTAATCGTTGTTATTTTATTTTCTTTCTTTGTAAGTGCCAACATGCATACACTTATTACTTTGATGTTGTTTTCTCTTTAATGTTGTAGCTGGATGTAAGCAAGTTGTTAATTCACATAATTGGCTTTGCCATCATTATGACACCTTTAATAGGAACATTCATATTTCTTTATTTCTCTGGTAAAGTTCACTTAATAGCAATGATATCTGCACCATTTATAAGTGGAATATTTATAACTGTAAGTTCGAAACTAGTAGCAACAATCGCAACTATTGTTACTACTAGATTAATTACTTCGTTTGTCTTTCTCGTTGCAGAGTTTTATTCTTAATACAACATGGACTATGAAATATGATGGGGCAGATCTTTATGAAGAAGATTACGTTCAGGAAGCTATATATGTGGTTGTTGGAAAGATGCCAGTGTTGTGTGATAGGTGCAATTGTTGCTGCTGATGAAGATTAACATTTAATTATTTGCTTTTCTATAACTATAGGCACAATGATAGATACCTTGCTTTTTATTATTAAACTTTTTAATTCAAATTAAAATGAAACATGATTGTGTACGTGCAAGTGTGCATATTTACAACTAATTTACTTTATTATGTTGAAAAACTGCACTATAACACTTACTTTTTGTTTTTACGTAAAACGTTTTCGGCATGTTGCCTTCTTCAGTATGATTAAAATATACTGAAGAAGGCAACATGCAGTTTTAGTGTTTTTTAGTTTTAGCAGTTTTAGTTTTAGTGAAATTTCATCAACATAATGAATCTTAAACACTTCGTCACCGCACTCAACAATACTCTAATTTACTTTATTTATTTTATATTAACATATTGTTGATTACATTGTATTTAATGCAATTGTTTTGTTGTTGTTTAATTTGTTTACGTTTGATAGCAGTTTTAAGATGAAATTGAAATAATTGACTAATTGGTATATCATAAATTGTTTTAAGTAAATAATAAAACATAAACCTATATCAGATAGAATGCAACAATTGCAAGAATATTTTTATATAATGATGTAAAGTTATCTACAAATGATTGCATTATTAATTTATTAATCATTGTTGTTGTTATTAGGGAAGTTGAGAAAAAGAACCGAAATGCAGTCAAAACCTTCGCTCCCTCATGTCTCATGCGTAACCCACTGATGTGACATGTGACAACCTCTTGTGAGTTTTAATTGTCTTTGTCTTGACATTATATCTCAACAATCATAATTTTCTAAGAAAACGAGTTTTTCAAAATTTTCGAATATATAAGTTATTAAAGTGAAATTTTGTGAAAAAGTGCTGACGATTATATGAACGCAAATTCCGAACAAATATACATGTGGAATGAAATTAACGTATGTTCACTCAATTCTTGTCGCATTTAGATTTTTGAGGGAGAATTATTTTAGTTGAAAAATTAAAACTCGATTTTGACTTATTTTCGCGGCTGCAATAGTTTGAGTTAGCCGACTCTGGCTGCGCGAGGCGAGCAATGCTTCTGTAATATCATATCTCTATTGTATTGTAGATATGAAGAGGAATGCGTATGCGTGCGTGGCTGTGTGACGCATTGTATTGTACATGTGGGCTTGTTCATTTAAATGTTTATCTTTTGTAAATAAACAGCGCACTAAAACAAATCTATCTCAAAAACTAAATTCGTTAAAAAAAAAATTGAAATACTAGTGTCGTATCTGTTCGGAATTTGTTTTTCAAATATTATATTCTAATATTTACTAATTACTAATTACATTCGGCATAAAGTGGAAATAAAATAGAAATGTGAAATGAAACCATTATACAAAGTAATAATATACTATATTAATAAATTATAGGAATTATTCTACGCGCGAAAATGTGAAACTCTAATTGGATGAAATAGCGTCCGTTATTTTATATCCAGATTTATTCTATTATAGCGAGGTATGTTGCTTATCTTAGTTGAAATTTCTCAAACAATTCCAGGATTGGAAAGAAAAAATATGCTTGTTCTCAAATAAGGTTGCATGATTTTCAATAGGCAAAAGAATAAAATTTAGGTTAAAATTATTATTTTACTCAAATTTTCCAAAGTAAGTTTTGTAAACAAATAATTGATGAGTATTAAAATAAACATATATCACGGGCCTGCATATTCTAACGCGTATTCTAGTTATATTTTTGATAGTTCTGTGTTTCAAAATAGGAAAGCTTGAGCAATTAATGTTAATTAACCATATTGATGCGCTTCATCCAGGAATCATGGCCTTCAGAAAATGTATCGGATTATCATAGTCAAGAATGAATAAGATGCATTTGGCGCGCATTTTTATCGCAATTAGAATGAATTAGTTATTTCTATTAAATTACATTTGGCGCGCAAGTCTTCCTATATAAAGAAGCTTACAAAGTCTTACCGTCAGTCATAATGTCCGATTGAGTTCCAAAGTATAAAAAGTGTTAAAGTATTAATTAAAGTAAAACAAAACCAGTCTTTTACTTCGTCAACTCGTTCCAGTCGAAGACAACAGGTCCTAATCGTCTCAAACCACTTCGAGTTACGACACTGCATACAATACTCGAAGTCTCATACCCTTCGTATATTCCCTTTGAGTTCCCTACACATAAATAATCGGTGTGTCTCTTCCCATTGCGATCCCGTGTGTGTGATACTGCACCACACACGAAATCGCTAAAATTTTCAACCCTTGTGAAGGCTAACCTATCCTAGGCTAGGTGCCTTTGAAATTGGTTAGTCGTGCTCCAAACTACGTCATCCTTAGCAGTTGGAATTGACTGAGCAGCCAGCGAGTAAATTTGTTATATTGCTAGTCTGAATCCGGTTCTGTTCTAAATCCGGTCCAGGTGTCGAATATAACTTTCTGCACACTACAATAATACAACAAGAGTACAACAATAAACACGTATTTTATATTCGCACGACGGTTTGCATATAAATGTCAGCAAATGTCAGTACTTGCAGATACTTGCCACCAGTGGCGCGGTACATTTCCTATTTAAACTCCTAACTAGAATCCTAAACACACTTTGTAATCTCACTCAACGATACCTTACTTATAGTTCATTATGTTGATAGAATTTTATTATTTATTAAGCGGTGCGTTGTTTCATCAACCTAATGAATCTTAAACACTTCCTAACCACACTCAACAATACTCTTACTTAAAGCTGTTCATAGGGATATGGTAGCTTTCATATTGGACTTGTTTGCACAAGATTGATTTGTCACAGAATAAGGCACTAAACAACTCATTAAATTTTAGCTCAAGTTAACACATTGTTTGATCGTTTATAAGTTGGTAGTATTTAACAGTTGGCCAGATTGATTAGTATTAATGAAGTAAATCCTATTTAGTTAAATAGTGATCTAATCTCTGATATATGTCATCGATATGTCAACGTGGAAATTCGGTGCAAACAAAATTTTGATAGATAAGGGCATCCTGCGCAAGAATTGCATCTAAACTATCAAAATTAGCAGAGTTTAATATTAATTTATTTCAAGACTTAATTAAAATTGATTCCACGAAAATAAAAATCTCTATCAAATAAAACAAGTAAAATTGTTGATAAAACGAATTTATTATCTTTATGACAATATCACATGACACGTTTAAATTTTGCTTATTTATTCCTGAATCAACTGATAAATAATACTGACACTAAATACAAATGCAGATTCTGAAATCAGTCAGACGCAAATACAAAAATCAAGAGCCAACCAACGCCGCTTGAAAACAAACACATAGTTAACAAATCAAATGTCAATCTAGACCTTGGTGCGTTCCTCGTGCACTTCACCCTCATACGCCACATTTGCAATACCCTCTGAAATCGCGCCGATATCTTCCGTTTTGCTTACTGATTTGTCATCTGACAAGGCGGAAATACCCCATGTTTGCAAATCTCCACTGCCAAACACACAGAAAACCAAGCCGCAGACAATGTACACCGAGGCACCAATCCAGAATATCAAGTGCCATTCAAATAAACCATTCTGGAAAAGAAGAATGGATTAGTTAAGGTTAGGTGATACAGCAATAAGAGAGGCGTGATTATAGATTTTGTGCGATTCTTCAGACCCTGTCTATGCTGCGGCAAACCCATACCTAAGAAAACTAAGCATTGAACAGTCAAAGCAGAATTCGAACCACCTAATGCTAGTTCAGTATTACAGCGCTCTCTACGCTCAATGTTAGGTTAGGTCAGGTTAGGTTAGAATAAGTTGGATACTGTGGTTACTTACTCGCTCTTCCGTAATAAACCCAGTCAACATTGGAGTAATAAATCCGGTTGTACCTCCAATACAGTTAATGATTCCATAGATACTTCCTGCGTAGCTGGGGGACAAATCTTGCGCATTTTGGAGGTTAGTAACCGTCGACGCGCCGTTCATGCCGAGTGCCAGCGTGATGAAGACAACAGCCAATGTTTGATCACAGCCAATAAAAGTCTGAGCAATTAGGAAACAACCGGGAATAACATGAGCTACAACATAAACCAAGTTCATTAATACAATTAATTCAACATCTTCACCAACCAAATATCACAAAACTTACAGAAAACAATGAATGCTTTTCTAATATGAGTAACACTCATCCAATTTGATTTCCTAATAAAATCTCCAACAGATCCAAAAATAAATCCGAATATCATTCTGGCTAAGTATGGCAAAGACGCTAAAATTCCAGAATGTCCTAAATTGAAGCCCAACACTTCGGACATGAACTTAGGTCCAGCTGTCAACAGTAAATATAGGCCCCAGCAATTTCCAAAGTGGAGTAAAGTTAGCGCCCAAAATGGAACTGAGGTGATGATTTTCTTGTAAGGAGGGATGCTTTTTCCTGGTGAGCTACCAGTTTCGCCTAGACTTTTGATGATATAGAATTTCTCTCTATCACTGATTCTAGGATGAGTGTCAGGTGTGTCTGATACAAAGTAGAACCATAGAAAGCACCAGATTAGAGACACACCACCCGGAACAAAAAAGGACCATGTCCAGCCCCATTTTACGGTAACTGCTCCGAGTAGAGGCCATGTGATGACAGTTCCTAGAGTGCCACCCATTAGCGCTCCGATAAATTTGCCTTTTTCAACTGGAGGTGCCCAACGAGCAATGAGGCAATGAAGAGCTGGGTAGACGACGCCCTGTAATAATAGGCATTGAGTAAAGTTCCTAAGTTATGTTTGGTTATAATGCCTACTCCAAGCACACCCAATAAAATCCTAACAGCAATAACATATCCATAATGCCACGATGCGGCTAATGGCGTCAACAATGTTAGGAAAGATGACAACACGATAGAAATGCCAACAATTCTTTTTGGGCCAATCAATTCAGCTAAAAGTCCACCCGGCATTGAGGAGACCATATAACCCCAAAAGAAAGATCCCAATATGATGCCTTGGATACTTGGGTTCCACTCATATCTTGGTCCATACTAAAAGAACAATTTTAGGTTACCTTGTTAGGATTGGGTGCTTAGAGGTTATGTATTTACATCAGGTAAAGCCGTCAATCTCGCATGGAACTCAGTACTGTTTGTATGACCATGGTTGATTGCAAGGCATTCAGATTCAACTTGTCGCTTTTCCGGCTTAGCGTTGGTATCATTGTCATTGTTGTCGGTTAAAGGCTCAATCATAGCGATAAGGTTGATTGACATGTTGACACGCAGCATGTAAGTCACAAGGCATGCTGTCAAAATTAGCACCCAGAGGATGGAGCGTGATTGGATCATGATTTCTCAGCAAAGTAGAAATTAGCTGGAAACAACAAAAAATTTAGTAATTTATTAGGTTTTAATATGGGTGAGTGGATTTTACAGAATGTCAAATGTCAATAATGTTTGAAGTTACGATCCAAGTAAAAGAAAACAAGATTATCTTAAAACTTAATCTAAATTAGTACTTTAAAACAGGTTGAAATGGAAAAGGTGGTTTTGAAACGAATAAAAATATAATTATATTAACTTGTAACACTAAAGTGTCCTTCCAATTTTCCCGAATATCGATTATTATTTAAATTGCAATTTGGCTAAATTCTGTTTATTGGTGGAGCAAATGTGAGGTTAAATCATATATAATTTATCTAAATTTTATTTAATATAGATTAGGTGATAGAACTACTACAAAATTTAGAAAGAATATTAAGAGTCAGGTCAAAAGTAATAGTTAGAATCACTTTATAAATCTTAAAGCTAAAATCGTAAACAGACTATAGTAGTTTACAATTCAGCTTGAATTATCAGAAATGTAATTTTTGCCCACTAACGTATATGTTAGATGCTGTTCAATGGTCTAGCAAATGAGCTCCAATAGCTCGTCTAAACCACCCTACTGCCCCCGAGCTTTCCTCTCAGAATCCGTAGGTACAAATGAACTGGAAAGAGCACGTCCTTCATCGAGCTCAATACGCTAGATCAACGCTAAATAGAATTGAAAGTATCCTTCGTTCCAAAAATACCCCACGAAGAATTAAGCAATTAATTATTAAATCAGTTATAGTTCCACAATTACTATATGGATGTGAGGTAGTTGCAGAAAACGGAGATAATCTTCGTTACTCAGCATATTACGGAGTACTTCGTTCTGCAATTAGAATGGCTAGTGGACTGCCCTATTATATCACCAATGACGATTTGTTCCGCTGCTTTGAGTTGGAAGACCCCATGTGCTTTGCACGGAAACAACGAGAAGCACTAAGAGAAAAATTAAAGGAGTCGGATATAGAAATTGCTAGGGAAATGGCACGTTTGATGCCATAATTATTTGTAACCCGCATTGAAGAATGAGTTTATTAATAGCTCAGAGAGGAAAGGTAGCCATAAGACGTGATCTTGAAGTTACACGTCGTCTAAGAACAAAAAAAAATCCGTAGGTACAACAACACACCCGTGGTCACATTACTCATGGCAACTCCTGACAGCGTTGCCGCTGCCACCCTACAGAGCCGTCCAAGACGCCAAGCAACAAGACCCAAGCAAATTTGCTATAATCACTTAACTTTAATTGTATGTTCTGTTTCTATTCTATTACTCATATTGAAATCTTGTTAATCCAAAAGTGTTGAATTATTCCAGTTTAGATTATCAATTCATAGACTTTGCACTGTTCTGCAACATGCAATAGCACTAACCAATCAACATACTCATCAAACAAATTGTATCTTCTTCAAACAAACATTACACCCATTGAAGCTATTAGCAAATATTTGTGTTATTTCGCACAATGCGTATTAAGGATGTTACATTACTTCCACGAATTGATCAAAACAAATCTGATTATCATGGTGATCACAACAAAGAATTTGCAACAGTTCACTATCCAAACATTCAACATAATTCATGCTTCCACTTCTTCGATTGTTTAATGTTGTTCCTAATTATAGTTGTGAATGCTTGTTGATAAACGATACAGTCACACAATTGCAAACATTGTTATCGACTAATGCTAATGCTAATCGATGCCATACCGAATTGAACGGAAAGAATGTGATTCTTGGAGTATAATATAATTTGCCCAAATGTGTGAATAGATGTGTCATTGAATTTTGTGCTTGGTCAAATGAAATGTTTGTGCAGATATTTCGCACATTTTTAGAGATTTAGTGTTGAGGTGAAAGAAACGAATTATTACTTTTCTATCATCTTAACACTAAATGTGTTGAGTATTTACACAGTGGCAAACGTACTCGATCTCTATTACCTGAGGTAACCCGACATATGCCCTACCCACCCTAATCCTATATTTATTGTTTTTATGTTTATATTCCGGGGGTTTATGCTGAAGAAGTTTTTGTTGCGTTTGGAATTTGTACGAATAAGTACGAACCAACAAACCGAAAAAGAGGACGTTTATTCGAAGGTCACCGTTTGGTGAGTACATCCCAGAATCTTCTGCTCAAGTGATGACTTTAAACTTAAGTTTAAAAAACTCTTCAAAAATGATATAATCCAAATTTGTTTGAAATTCTTAATTTTCATCAAACCTTAGCAGTTAAGTTACATTCTACAAACCACACACCTAAATGTTTTATAGAAAAAGATAGGGTGGTTTCAAACACGTATCAAAATGTGTATATTTGGGTTCTTTAACTTTTTTTAGAAGGGAAGTAAAAAAAAAAACAATAACACTGTGGAACAAAAAATTTCCGATCGAGATAACATTAACGGCATGCGATCAATCATGATTTTCTAAGAAAATAGGTTTTCTGAAATTTTCGAATCTTCCATCGTATTGTAGTATTTGACCAATTTTTGATTGTGTTAAGATATATTGTTCCATCACTTACGTAATTATTCTTGATATATGAGTAAAAATCGAGTTTCAATTTTTTGACCAAAAAAAATCTATTTTAAAAACTAAATGCGACAAGAAAATTGGAATACTAATGTCGTATTGGGCCACTCATACTTTCATTTCATTCCAAAGATATATTACGACTTCATTTTTTCACTAAAATTGACTTTTAACAGAAATTAGCTTTGTTACAAATTAATTTTATATACTTATGAAAATGTATTACATATTGGAAGTTTCATTGTTCATTTGTAATCTTTAATGAGAAAACACCTCATTGTTGTGTTGTGTTATTTGAAACATATACCATTTTGTTTTTCCTATTTAATTCGTAATTTAATTAAAAACCAATTTTTAGATTATTTATACTACCTTTATTAAATTACAATAAGCAATAGCAACTTCCTATGCTCCATTGCATGTTCATTATAGTGGAATTCCACATTATAGTGGAATTCGTGAGGAAATTTTCCATAACTTTATATTATGAAAATGTGTTTCGCTATAATTTGCCCAATTTAATGATAATGAAGAGACTTATAATTTTAGTTTATCATGTTTATCTGATGCTTATTATTACGTTTAATCACTTTACTCGATTGAAACATAACTTAAATGCATAAAAAGTGGATAATATAGCATTAGTACTTTTCAATTATTGTTTTGTAATGTGCTTACTAAGCCACTACCAATTTGAATCTTCTCCCACAAAACATGCACTTTATATAAAGCACCTAAATTTTGATTGGTGACATATCTTGTCTTGATTTCAGTTTTCTACAATCTATGTGTTTAAAAATGAAACTGTCGTTAAATTTATTCAGATTCTACTACGGCTTGGTTATTCGTAACACAAGGCAGGTTCATAAATATAGGCTTAATCCTTTTGTAGCTGTGCTTTTGAATAAAAGTGTGTTTTCTTAACCTGTTCAGAATGGCACTTGTCAATTCTACTACTTTTACTAAAAATAGAAATTGTACTGCATGTTGCTCGATTTGTTTACTAGAAAAACAGGGAAACTATTATAAGTTAAATAACAACTATTGGTTTAGAAATATTTGATAAAAAGTTACAAACCAAACATTCAAATTGATATTTCACTTAACTTGGAATTTTCAGCATATTTAAAGGTTGAGAATGTAAACATTTAATGAATGTTTGTTAACGAATTAATTTCATGTGATGCTTTTTCGAGAAATTTATTTTAAACTTTTCTAAAGTTGCAATGTGAAGCAAATTTTGATACTCTTATTTAACATCTTGTAAAGTGACTTAAGTAAAAATAATATTAGTATCAGAAAATTAAAAGATCTAATTTAATATAATTTAAATTCATATTTTCATAAAATAATAGTAGTCATAATAATAAAAAGTTAAAATTATTGGTTGACACCTGTCAAATATAGTAGCAACCACCGTCACAACAGGTCAATGCAACGCTCAGCTTACTATAATTTATTGAGTATATGGTTAATGGTGCTCACAAAACGTTTAATGTTCATTATCTTGATAAAGCTTTAAAACTTACTAAATATTTATTTATTAAACATTTTCGGTTTGTTGCTTTCTTCAGGCAACGAAAAGTCGATTTTTAAAATTTAAAAAAAATACGCGTTTTGTAACCAATTGCGTTTTCATATTCACCTGTCTTAGCTAATTACGTTTGAATTCATTAGAAATGCTGAAATTCATGAATTGAGCTTAAATAATTTAATTAATTAGCTTGAGGCATTAATTTACGATTGTGCTACTAAATGATGCTTTTGTAGTAGAATCATAATTCTAAGAAATGAGTTAATCAGATAAAAATTATAGTAATTAAAAATTTAATTTAATTAATATATCTTCTAATCTAGTGTACCAACATTACCATTGATATCACAAAATAATTTGGGAATAAACTCCAATAATTACAGAACAAGACACAATAATTGCACGATTTACAACAGTGTAAGCAATTTTGATAGTTAACAATGCATGAAATAAGTCATGTACTGATCGTTAGCAACGTTTAAACTCACTGAATTCTTGTTACATATAAAAAATGTAATATGTTGAGTGACTCGGCTTAACACAAATGAATCCTTGAAACTTACGTAAAAACCGAACTAGAACGGCACACTTATCCACATTCTATCACCAAATGGTGCTGCCAAATGGCAATCAATTCAGATCTGTGAATCACAATACACTGTACATGCAAATCGTATTTGCTAAATTGGTAATCTGATTGGTAATTTGTAATAACTTTTTGAGAAATCGGTGCTTGATAAGCGTGCAAATTTTCAAGTCAAGCGCTGAGCACCCTGCGCACATGCGACTGACACGAGCGTGCGAGGACGATTGAATAAAGCGCAGTGCGGAAAAACGCCGCAAATTTTTACTACGAACTGGCTGCTATCGTGCTAGGTGCTTACATAGCCAAATGACTCAGATCGTTGAGCATAAGATACAACGAAGGTGTTGGAATTGTTGGAGGTGGATGGGTCTGAAATGGGCCTGAATTATGATTTGAGTTGCTTAAATTTAGGAGCAAATTGTGATAAGGATTTTTCATATATATATTTCTCTTATATAATGTTCTAATCCACATTCTGATTGTAACCTTAAAATTACCCAAAAATGATTTAACTTTAAGCAAAGTAAACAAGAACAAAATTTTTGTTCTATATGAGAAAATGATTAACCATTCACATAAACAAATAAGATTTTACATTTTATTTTGTAGATATTCTGGTTAAAGTAGATTTAAATATTTTTGTTGATTGTGAATGCCTCGATTATAACATAAATATTACAAAGAAGATTGAAGTAGCCATTGTTATCTGCATAAAGCCATTAAAAAATATTCTAGATATATAAAATATTGCATAAAACTGCCCGCATGATTATGGTTACAAAATTCATTTTAACGTTGAAATATTAACTAATAAACAATTATTTATTATTATCTTTTCCGTTTCCCTTTTATTTTGATTTAATTCTAGAGATTTCTAGTAAAATATCATTCTTCTGAGTTTCTGTGTTTATTGATATCAATTCATTAAATTAATACAAAGATATTTGGTTTGAATCGAGTGGGATCTCTTTATTCAAATTTTATTTACTTACTTCCTTATTCTTCCTACTGCAATTAAAAATTCCACTGATTCAAAGTGCACTTGTGACACAGCTCACGAATGCCCAATTTTACGACATTCCCTACAAAGCAATCCATAACTGATAACACATGGAAATCGTTCACTTCACCACATTACAACGCCAACATTCTATACTTGAATGAATCGCATAAATTTCGTTATTGTCCAAATTCAAGACCATTTCATTCCACCTGCAACTACTCATCCCACAATTTAAATTCCATAAAACGATTCCACTTTCATACCCAAACTGTTTAGCTTTAAATTTAGTTTTGCTATTGGTAGTTATACTGTAACTAGGTATTAATTTAGCCTGGCAATATTTAAGAAGTATTTAGGCTGTTGATGACGTAATAATACGTCAGTGCCATTAGTGATTTACGCCATTAATACCAGCATAACCTGGTCCGCATTAGTGATTTACTTGCAGTCAATAAGAAACTAATTGCATACAAACAGAATAGTATATAGTTTAAGCGTTTAGATTTGAACCAAACATAAATTGTCTCAACTGAGTCGACGAGTTGGCATTGACTTCTCAGCGTGAGACAAGTTGAAAAGACAACTAATTTGCTTCTTCTTTTCTTCGACGGTAATTTTACTACAATTGCGTCGCCCGTTGTCCACTAGTTGAAATATTACGGACATGACTGTGATATAGTCGCGTTTGTCTTACTCATATTGCTGCAATTGTTATCTTCATTGTGTCCTTGTTTTTTATAAATAATTTATTAAAATTATTAAATCAATTCCTACTGGCGATTTATATGTATATTTTTATAGCAACGAGTAGTTTTATTTGTTGTTTCAATAAAATAATTATGTATAATATAACAACATATCAAGAGTGAATGCTTTGACTCTATCACGGATTGTTGAGCATTTCAAAATCGTTGACGTGTTACATTAACACAACATGTACTTTGTAAACAATACTCTATAATGCAATAATATACCAATTAAATATAGTTTAATTCTTTATTTGCTCAACATTCAGAGGTATTTATCATTAAGTTAGCATCATGATGTGCTTTATAATTCTCACACAACAAGATCAGATTATTCTAACTGAACTCTTTTTTGCTCTAATCACGTGATCATTAATAAATCATAAATTTTTGATTCAATAACTTGTAGTTGTTTCTATGCATATTCATTAGGCAATTATCATAATTAAAATCCTCGAACACTTCTCTAGCACGGTTGACATATTGTTGGACCGTTGTTGTCAAGTCACAACTCGCCAAATCTCACTGTGGAAAATTCCACTCAGGAAGCCAAGCATCTTAAACACTTTAGAAGCAAGACAAAAAACAAACAGAAATTGATAAAGCTGTCAATCATACGGGCTCAGACATAGTCTATTAGTCTGACAGTCTCCAAAGTGAAAGCCGTCACCGGAGTCTCTTCTTTTACACTACTAATTGGCAGAGTACCCAAAAGCAATCTACCCGTTTATCTATTTGTCGAGGTTCACGGAACTGTTTCACTTCTTCATATCGCCGTCTACTCTCTACGCACATTTCAGCGAATTCAGATGTGGCCATTTGTTAAATAACGCTAATTAACATACACCTATATAATGTGCGTTCCATGCGCCAATGACATTCAGATGTGTAGTTTTATGGGGAAGACATTTGAGCGCAATTCAGGTGTTTGAGATAAACGGGTAGCGCAAATAGTGGAAATCTGAGTAAATAAACGGTATTTATAGAGTGAAATAAATGAGACATTGGAAACGTGAATTGCAAAATGGTTTTATACGTTTTGGCCGTGCAGGTGAGAATTTGATAATGCTGTAATGTATTTTACATCATACATTATTATCTATTGCAATTGGATTTTACCAGCAGAAACCATTTCAACTTCTATACATAATCATGTAAAATTTAGAATTTAATCAATAAATGACTCACAGGAAAATTATTTATTATAATATTTTTTGTTGCGTTAAGTTAAGCGCTTGTAAAGATAAATAATCAAAAATTTGCTTGATCTTGTTTAAGGTAGATTTATAAAAATAAACATTTGTAAAAACCTAATTGGTTTAAAAGTTATTGCACGAAACTACTCCGAGTGTACCCGAACTGCAATCCGAACTGAATTGACAATGCTGTCATATATGGCGATGTCAAGCAATTTATATTGTTATCAAATGTACTATGTACGGAAACTATCTGTTAATTTAATTCATTCAGTTCGTTCAAACTCTATAAATTTATTTTGTGACTCATTCAGTAAAATGTTGTAAGTATTTTATGATAAATTATATTTAATTAAGTTCTAGAACAAAACTGTTAAGTGAAGTAGACACGTGTTTTTTACAGCGAATGGTTACATTGTTGATTTCATGCATTAAATATAAATCTAATTTTGTTTTATGAGTTGTTTGAAGCACTTTAGTTCAAAGCCAAGATAATAATTTTAAAATTAAATAATTAATAAAAGTTCAAAGTTGATACAATTACAAAAATTGTTTGAAAATAAAAATAATTAAAATCTACTAACTCCAAGATGTAGAATTTAATACTTAGTCTTCCAACTCAAATGACTTATTAATAAGTTTTTCAACAACAGAAATATAAAATAAGTATTATTTGCCTGTAAAAAATATCAACTCATGCTAATTAAAAGGAATAGAACAAAAGACGTCATTGGTTGCAATGCCTTATGCCAATTATCAACAAAGCATGAACATAATTCGCCTAATTCTAAAGTCAGGTAAAAATAATAACGAAATGCACGTCAACAACAATTATACTATTCCACATGTAAAACACATTGGTATTTCTTCTTATAATTTCATCAAAATGTTCACATATTACAATTCAATACATTAAGTTTGTAAAATGTATTGAGATATTAATTTTATCTTTGTTAATTGTGATTCGGTGCTGTTTTTGCTGGCGCATTTGAAATTTGTAATTTAGTAATGACCTTGTGACATGAAAACCAAATCAATTTCTCAATCCTCTGTACACACATTGAATGGACGGACGAGGTAGCTTTGATTGTGTTCATGCACGCAGATTATGACAATTTACTAATTTTCATTTACCGCACTGCAGAGTGGATTACTCAAAAAAAAATTCTACGGCATAATAGGTTAGGTTAGAATTATTTTTGTTCCATGAAGATGTTGTAAGTTATTAATTTTAACTAATGCTACAAACCTCATCGTCGAATCATATTATTTGAAATAAAAGGATAGAGGCAATAGAGGTTGCTTTTAAAAAAAATTTGAAATAATTTTATAAATTTGTACAATGTGAACGCACCATAACAAACGTTTAGCACACGCGTGCCAGTTACTCAAATCTACCGTAAAAAGTAGTTCATACATGACAGAATTCTTAATGTGTTTTACTCAAAAAGTCCATGATTATTTATAAATATTGTTGTAAACTAATAATGTAAACCTTATCTTGTATTACTTCAAATTGTTTTTTTTTTAATTTCATCAAAGTAGTTTTTGTTTTGTTTAACTTATTAACGTGAAACGAAGCGAAAACGTTCTTCAATTTTTAATTTCAAGTCTTTATTTAAGTACTTATAATAACTTTATTTATTGTTTTAAACAGTTTTAGATAGAAGCAGATTTAGAAAAATTATTTTACGCATGCGTGCAATTCAAAAAAATCGAATATAATGATTAATTTTCACACGAACTTTGTCGTTCTATTCGTGACACAAAATTTCACAAAATGATAGATTTATTTTTTGCAACAAGGAAATCGTAATTATCTGATAATAAAAATAAATCTCGACTCTATGATTACTTTTCTAAACAATCTACTTAATGATTAGTTTGACGTCGATTGAGTTGTTATAGGGGATTTAAGTTACGTCACAACAAATTACATCTATAATCAAATTGATTGGTAAAACATGATTATGAGATTTGTTTGGATCCCATTAAATAATAATTAGAATACAGCGATTGAAAACATAGTATTTGGTTAGTTGGAAAAAAATATTGGTTTAATTCATGTGGTCATTAACAATAAATTCAAGTAATGACAAAGCGTAACAGACACTAATTATAAGTTTGCTTGTTTTTTTAGTGTTAATTATGTGGCAATGAAATGTGTTTTGTTTTTTTGCTTGTTGTTGATATGTTCGATTAAGGCAATAAATGTAGGTTTTTTTAAATAAATGTTTATACATTATTTACCTTAGTATTATTTAACAAATAGTCATCAAATTAATAATATTGGTAAGAAATAGTAAACTTTTTTCTTACTTACTAACATAATAAACATGTAATCATTTTCAAAAAGAAAAATATTTTATAAGAAAATAGTGTCAAACTAAAAAATTTATATTTAACCCTAATAACATTATGTCATTTTTCATAGTTTTAAAAATTGGTCAACATTGATTCTACTTTCATGATATTTCTAATTAATCGCGACAACCGAACCTTTATTGTTTAATCTAAACCACGAGCATCATCTAGTACGGTCACAATTCAAATATATTATATAATAATTACATAAATAAAATAATAATAATATAAAAAATATATCAAATAATTTATCACGGTGAGGACAATACTGATTGCAGAAACATTACAGGGTCACCTCTGCTTGGCCTACTAGATTATCATAACAAATGTGTATTGTTGAGTGTGGTTACGAAATGTTTAAGATTCATTATGTTGATGAAATTTCACTATAACACTTACTTTTATTCACTTGGTAGAACGTTTTCATATCAGCTTCAGTTCAGTATGATCATACTAAAGAAGGCAACATGCCTTCAACGTTCTACCAAGCGAATAAAAGCAAATGTTATAGTAAAATTTTATTAACATAACATAAGAAATGTATTACAAAAATTTGAAAAATAATTTCTTTAGTTGGAATATGTTATCTAGTAGACAATTTTCCATCTAATATTTAACAACATGACAAAAATTTCAAAATAACGTAAAAATATTTATATAACATACCTATACTCAACGACGTATTTTCCATCTTGACTTAATTTTTTTGTTTTAGTTCATTCAAATATTGGATTAAAATAATTGAATTTACGTACAATATTTTGATGTTTAATTAATTCGAGGTTGTGGATGAATTGTTGTTGGTAGGAGGGTAGTTAGAGATAACAAGTGTCATGGTTTAGAATAAAAATATTTAGAAATCAATCAATTCTACTTGAAGGTTTTTAAATATATTATTGATTTAAAAAGTAAGTGTCAAAGTTAATTAATTCAAATACAATAAAGTTATTAATGTTTGCATATATTTTCAAAGTAGTAAATGTTGAAGAGACGGTAGTAAAATGTGTGTTTTTCTATGACATGCTGAAGTCGTAAATGCCACAGTCGCCAACAGTCTGAGACCGTGGATGGGAGTTTTTAAAAAGATTTGGGTTTTTCAATTTTGTTGGATAATAAAAAAATGGCGAGTTAACAATAAAACTGTTCTCCAATCATCTCGACCGTTTAAAAACTATCAATGAGTTTACCAAAAAAAAAAACAATTTCCACATACAAAGTCCGCAAGAACTGCTAATTTCACACATTCGAAAACTTCTACGCAATTTATATATATATATTGTTTTTCCATGGCTGAGAGACTGTTGGTGGATGACCTTGTATATGTATAATTGAATATGTACAAAATATATTATTATTATTATTATTATTAGAAAATTGTAATGGTTTGTAAATGTTTAAAAAGAGATGAATTCATTGTCTACTATGATAATAATACTAACCTAAACAACTAAAATATCTTATGTGCATGCGCGAGGTTTAATTTTGTTCTTTTATTTTTGAATTTTGTTTCATAAGTTTATGTAGACCGACACTACTCGTCCTCTATTCCATTAAACTACATGAATTATCAAAGTTTCTAGCAGAAGTTATTGAGATTGGATTTGCTAAGAATTTTCATGTTGTCGATTGCTTTTTTTTTATTTTGATTTTAGTGTTTGACTACATTTCGATTGCGATTTGATTAATTGCTTCATATCTTTTGCAATTATTATTAGATAATTTAGCTGTTCCTAATAACAACAATTTGTGAATGAAACGGAAGAAATTGGTGAAAACGAAATTTGTTTATCTTCAATAGTTCCAAAGTTATAAGTTCTCAAAGTGAGAATTTGTGAAAGAGTGCAGACGCTGATTGAACGCATATTCCTAAAATATGTTTACTTGAGTCAATACGACACTAGTATTCCAATTTTCTTAGTTTTTAAGGTAGAATTTTTTTGTAGAAAAATTGAAACTTGATTGTTACTCATTTTTGCGATTGCAACAGTTCTAAATAATTCGACTCTCGTTGCACGAAGCGACCAATGCTTTTGTAATATGATACCCCTATTGTATTGTAGATATGAGGAGAAATGCGTGTGTGTGCGCCTGTGTGACGCATGGTGTTCACTCCAATATGGTTTCATTTAAATGTTTATCTTTTGTAAATAAACAGCGCAGCAAAGTAGAGTCGACTAATTAAAATCAAGTTTCAACTTTCGACTAAAAAAATTCTATCTGAAAAACTAATTTCGCTAAAAAAATTGAAACAAGTGTCGTATTGGCCAACGAGTGAACATAATTTCATTACGTTCCAATTGTATATTTGTTGTATATTTATAACTTTGGAACTGTCAAACATAAACAATTTACGTGTTCACACATTTCTTCGGCATTTGTTCACAAATTGTTATTAAAGACAGTTAAACATCCTAATAATAATTACGAAAGCAATAAAACAATATATCAAATCGCAACCGAAATTTGGTCAAACACTAAAATAAAAATGAAAGGAAAACAATCAAACAAAATAAAAAAAAAAAAAAAAGTTTTTCCAGCACATAATAATTAGTAAAGTGCTATTTACATTAACATGTTTTCGAATATTTGTTTGACTATAATATAAATTAAGCTGAAAATAACATACAACAAAGCTTTACATAACAATCGGCACAACTAAAACAGAATGTGCAACTATAAAAACAATAACATAACCCCAACACTCAGTCCCCACACCTCCAGCGCCTACATCCTCAGTGGCATTGCAACACTGCGTTGCCAGCTCCAACACCTTCGGATAGTAATCATTCCAAAACTCAAACGACTTATAATTCGTTCTTCTATCATCACTCATATTAAACGTGTTATCGATAATGAGTATACCAGGAGACTCCTTCTTATAGACATCCCACCTAATAGGAAATTGAATATTACTAGTGGGATCTGAATTCTTTGCAAAATTAGCCCAGAATAACATGATAATATCAGCTGTTCGTTTATCTCTTCCATCCCACTCGTTCTCAGGTAGCTGCACCCAGTAGGGCAAGCCCCAGACGTAAATAAGATCAAAGAGATGTGGAACCGAGATCCATTCAGGAATATTAGCAGTAGCTGCAATTGTGGTGGGTTTAAGATCAAATCGATAGACATAAGTTGGTTTATATCTGCTCATAAAGTTTGCATGAAGAATAGTAGAAGCACCATAATATCTTTCTGTGTAGAAATCAGCCACTACCCGACGGACTCGATCTGAATCCGAGAAGGGAATGGAAGGATTAAAGAAGAACATGGCGGAATCCATAATGTGGTCATGATTGTAAACACATTGAATTCGATCGGATTCATTCACCATTGGAAGATCCCGACTGACTAGCTCATATAGAAAGTTTTGGATGTGATCAGAGGTAAGGTTGTCATTATTATTAAGCCCATCTAAAGACAGGACATCTTCCATGTTGGTATACCCAGTCAGAACAGGTACCTTTGAGTACTCCCCACGTTCGTACAAGTTCCTCGGAAGTTCCGGAAGAAAAGGAGCAGACGTATTACTTAAGCCTTTGTCAATCAAAGGACGCCAATTGACATGAGATGTAGCACCCACAAGAGACACAGCATCCACGTTCCTTAAACATTGAATTAACACTGAAATAGGTGTCTTGAAGCAACCATAATATTCGGCGAGATATTCAAGCAGGTCTTTGTCTTCCGCAGGGTATTTCACCGCTGATGGTGTTAGGAAGTTTCCACTCATCATGATTGCTTTATGGAAGAGGTTTTTAGAATCGGAATTAATCATATGAAGACCTATACTCATCGCCCCAGCTCCATATCCCATCAAGCAGATGTTCTTTGGATCTCCATCAAAAAGGTTGATGTTTTTCTTCACCCACTTCATGGCTGCTTGTTGGTCGAGAAGACCGTAGTTGCCAGGAGCTTCTGCGTCCAATGAAGTGAAGAATCCCATGATGTTCATGCGCCATGCAAAGGTAACCACGATGATTTTCTGTTGGTAAACCAGTCTGTATGGATCCCAGAGTGATGGGTTGCCTGTGGTAAAGTTTCCTGGATGGAACCACACTATAGTCGCATAGCCGTCTTTCGGTGGCGTTCCTGTAAGAGTATAGAAAAGAACGTTATAGAAGAAATCTCTTACAACTAAGAATTTGATGACATTACATTTAATTACGCATGAAAAGTGGTAGTTAATGCCAGTTTGGTGACGATCAGTCATTAGGGAATAATAACACATTACAGAATATAATGTTGTGAAACTGCAGGGACCATTATGAATTTACGGTTCTTTGTTTAGCGAAGTTAGTTTGAGCAAGTTTAAAATTAATAAATGACACGTGCAATTTTCTCACTTTTGATTCATCATTGCAACATTAAAATGTCATTATGCAACAATTCATGATAATTTATATCGACCATCGTAAATTATAGTAATTTTTCGTTGAACGAAATTAGTAGTTTGCAATCCAAGCAACTCTACTGTAACAAAATCATTTTCTACAAACTTCGTCTATCTTTTGACCATATGTTATGCTTAGGCAATGAGCAGTATGCAACTTAAACAATAGCAATGAACGAAAATTACTTCCTTTGCAAACAACAATAATTTTTTAATGCTTCAAACATGGATGATCACATATTCAAAAGTTTTTTTTTTTGATATTTGGACATTTACATTGTCCATCGTATTTTTTGCATTCAACTAATCAATGGTTGTATGCAACTTACATAGCGCCAACATAAAAAAGTCTTTCTTTTGCAACTTGCAATAGATTTTCTAAATTAATTTGAAATTATTATCAACATAATAAATATTAAATACTTTGTAACACTACTCATCAATACTCTAAATCAATTTGACTATACATTAAAAGCGTAGCTTTAATGAGCAATAACACTGTGGAACAGAAAATTTCCGATCTAAATGGCATTGACGGTATTCGATCAATTATAATTTTCTAAGAAAACGTTTTTTTTTAAATTTTCTAATCGTTGATCGTTTTTTTTTTAAATTACTATTTCAATTTTAGTGTTTGACCGAAGTTTGGTTGCAATTTGATATATTGTCCCATAACTTTCGTAATTATTGTTAGATCATTTAGCTGTTTTCAATAACAATTCGTAAATAAATACCGAAGAAATGTGTGAAAACGTGATTTGTTTATCTTTAATAGTTCTAAAGTTATAAGTTCTCGAAGTGAGAATTTGTGAAAAAGTACAGACGTTGATATGAACGTAAATTTCGAACAAATATACATTTGGAATGAAATAAAAGTATGTTCACTCGATTCAGTATGAGTTGCCTAATACGACACTAGTATTCCAATTTTCATGACGGATTTAGTTTTGGAGATTTTTTTAGTCAAAAAATTGAAACTCGATTTATACTCATCTAAATCTAACTATGCATCTTAAAATGACTTAAATTTTTAAAAAACTTTGCTTGATGAATATAACTTCTGATTGCATCAAAATGATCTTGTCTCCTTTACTCAACCAATTATTTTTTTGTTTATATGAGTTTATGCAACTCAAACAATTTCAATGTTTTCAAAAATTAAATCATATGTGTCAAACAATTTTTAGTCAAAAATTGTTGCATTGCCTATATAAGTTAAGTTTTTTGAATATAAAAAATACTTTCCTGAATCTAACTTTGTTGACAGTTTATTTAAGTTTAAGTTTAATTGGTGATAGGTAATCAACTCAACTCCAAGAAAAAAATGTTTTTTTCTTACGAAACCAATATCTTAATGTTCCAAACTTGAGTACAAACTAAACACATCCTGATTATATTAAAACACTCTTTCCTATATTACTTGGCCGTTTTTTAATGAACGATGTAATTTATGTTGGCACTGTTCGTAGGGTTGCAGCACTTTGTAACATTCGCAAAGTTCGCCTGGATTGTAGATTTCAGACGAGATTACATCAATTCTACCTTCCAATGCAAATTTACAAGGAAAAAAAATCCAACAAGTGAAATTGCACGCCACATGCTTTTGGTCACTAATAGTGTCGTGACAAAACTAACATTCGAATATCAGCAAATGTGCCTGAATTGCTGCATTATAATCATATCGATTATTTAATCATGTTTCAACCAAATGCATGCAAAACAAAAATCTCCAAATCTTGATTTATCTATAATCAGGCGAATTTAGAATTACCTGTGCTTCCTTGACCGCAACAACATTCAATGTGTGTGGAAAACGAAATGTAGTGCAAGTTGTGATTATTTATGTAAAACGGAAAAACAAAATTGTTTCCTAGTCGTGTTTTTTATAAGAGCCCTATTAATATGTGTGATGATAGCGATATAACCTTGAAATTTGTTTTGCGTCGCTGACTAACACAAAGTAACGTTGAATGGCGTTTGTCCTTGGCACCACCTTGGATTTTTTTCTGGGTTAATTTTTTTTGTGATACGTGTTTGGTCAAACTAAGGTCAGAAATGCATATGAAGTTGAAACTCAGATTCTATTTGAATAAATGCAACAAAAATTCGAGGAATGAAAAATGAAGCAGTAGAAGATTAGATTGCATGACTTACACATAATGTCGATGAAGAACACTGCTTAATGAATATTATTTAGTAAGTTTTAATTTTTTTAAAAGCGTACTGCAACCATGCCAGATCCCGACACCGTACTTGACCTCCATTCCATTATATTGCATTAACTACCAGGGTTATTAGCATTTATCAGGACTGAATTTCGTGAGAGTATATAACCCTCTGCAGGATTTCAATTCGGGTCCTCCGAATATGTATCTCGCTGTCACAGCTGCAGTCAGACGGCTTATCGACTGTACTAACTACGGAGCGGGGCAAGTAAGCTTTAATTGCTGCTAATTAATTAATTTGTATGTCAGCAACAGATTTAAGGGCATTTGCTACTAAAAAAATATAATGCAAACTATATTGAATGACCTCACAGGAAACAAAAAGTAAAAATGAAATATGGCACGCGGCAGTGAATTAAAGATGCAAATTCTCGTTGGTTGGTTTCTTAGAATTCCCAAATAGAGAACTTGAACATTAAACTAAATTGACACCGTACTTGACTTACATTCCATTATACTGCATCAACTACCAGAGATATTAGCAATTATTGGGACTGAATTCTGTGAGAGTATATATTATGTATACTCCCCAGAAGGAATTTGAACCAGTATTCCTCAAATATGCACCTCGCTGTCATTGCTACAGTCAGTCGGCTTACCAACTGCGCTACGGAGCGGGGCACTACATACTATTATTTCATATAAATTGCAATTACGTAAGTACATAATATATAGTCTGAATTTACGGCAAAAGTACAGCAAACAGTTTTTGTGTTATTGTTCCTCTTGATGTACAAAAGTCATTCTTCTATAGGTGGTGAGTATTGAAATGTTAAATTTTTGCTTTATCTATGAAGAATGAAGATGAAATTAATTTTACACTATTTATAAAAATAGTGTCAACAGTTTTAAGTGCTTTTTTAAACTAATCTTGATTACTTGTAAATAAATTGTTTTTATGGAAATCAGGTATTAAGGACCGCCAATTTCGTTCATTCAAGGACAACTTATTTCAAATAGATAATTACTAGGTTATTAGTATAATTACTACCACTGTTATTACTATTAGAATTATTATCTTGTCATTATTTGGCAAACAACTACATAATTTTTATCTATTAATGCCTGAAAGACCGTTAAAAATATTTCAATGCAATAAATTGATGATGGTGAAAACTTGGTTTATACTTCATATTTCAATTTGAAGTGTTTTAAAAATAATTCTGTTGCACTATATCCTGAATAGTATCATTTAATAGTATTCAAAATATGAGCTAATTAATATATACTGCTGAGTAAAAATCAAATTTCAAAAAAATTTCAAAACTAAAAAAATTCTAATTCAAAAACTAAATGCGTCAAGAAAATTGAAATACTAATGTCGCATTGGACAATTTATACTTAATCAAGTCAACATACCTTCATTACAATCCAAATGTATATTTGTTTTTAATATGCATTTATATCAGCATTTGCAATTTTTCATAAAAGTTTACTTTGAGAACTTATAACTTTAGAACTAATAAAGACAAACAAATTACATTTTTACACATTTCTTCGGTGTCTATCCAGGAACTGTTATTGAAAACGTCTAAATGATCTAACAAGAATTATGGAAGTTATAGGACAATATATCAAATCGCAACCAAAATTCGGTCAAACATAAAATCGAAATTAAAAAAAAAAAAAAACGATCGACAATTCGAAAATTTTGAAAAACCCGTTTTCTTACAAATTTATAATTGATCAAATGTCGTTAATGTTCTACAGTGTAGTTGAAAATTTTCTTTGCAACTTTATAAAACTGCAATATGTATTAGAAAATTAATAGTTGTTCTTGTATTTTTACTCAAGACATAAAAATATGAATACCTGCTATTTGCTTATCACCCTTTAGATTTTCTGTTACAAATATGAGATATTTAACAACATTTAAAAGTTCTTCAGCTCATTTAACGTTAATGTATTCCCCCTTACAACATTCACCATTCACATTGCGTGCCGTGAGTTGCCACAGTAAAAACAAAAGATTGCATTGACTTTCCACTCGTTGCCATCAGTTTCCTGCAGCTTTTCCACTCACCACCACTTCCATCCACCTCCTTACTAGGTAACCGAGCAAATGGAAAACCAAACATTGCCTGCTGGCATTCGTCGACAAAGAAAAAAAAAAGCACCTACACGCGTTTCGACCTACTGCCGCATGGAGCGTAATCTTTAAACTTCCCTCTTTCACCTTTTTTACCCTTGATTGCTTGCTTTATGACCTACTAGATTGAATGCAAATCACAATAAAGAATAGAAAATACTACTGAAATGTTATTGAGACTAGTATAGCTTTAAATGCGTAGGTAAAGTAGAAAATATAAGCAAATGTAGTAAAGTAAACCAAGGTGATGTTTATTTCTAAAAGAAATATGGAAGTATTGCTTATGGAGAAATGGAGAAATATTTAAAGGTTCTTATGGTGTTTATCTTGACTACATCAGTTATAATCATTCAGCAATCTCATCAAGGGGTAAACTATAGTTAACCTTGTTTCAAGCAGTCAAGAAATGTGGATATAAACATTGTCTAGACACAAAAAAATAAATAAACTGAAAGGAAAAACAATAAGAGACAAACTGATTTGTTTTGGTTCAGTTGTTAAAGTAATAACCTAAAAACAGTTAGATATTATTAAATATTTAAGAACTTATAGTTATTATGTTGATAAAACTTACTTTTAGTCACTTGGTGAAATGTTCATACTAAAGAAGGCAACATGCCTTCAACGTTATACCAAGTGACTAAAAGTAAATGCTATAGTAAAGTTATATCAACATAATGAATATTAAACATTTTGTAACCATACTTAACAATACTCTAAATATATAGTTATTAATCCGAAAGGTCAAGTGAAATTAGTTATTATCAATCCTTGACCCTAACCTTCAGCTTTCAGCTCATTGCATTTTAAGGCCAATCAGAAGAAACTAAGATTAACCCTAAAATTTGTTTCGCATAATTTTATTACAACGTTGTTGTGACGTAGTCATGATAAGCGTCATTTATTATATGCTAACTGCACAAGATATAAATTAATTTAAATTTTAGGTTCTCAAATAGTGATTCATGATATAGACTTGAAACATTCAAAGGTTACGCTATAAATAATGATTTATAGTTGAATTAATTTGCTTAAAGTCTAAGTTTTCAAGTTAGAGTTTATAACCTATCAATATCAAATTGACCCACATCCCAATCAATCATCAGCAATACTGTTTAAAAAGGAAATTTTTGAACCAAATCTATTTTCATTAAACTGCGAGTTGATATATTTTATTGAATATTTAAGATAGATAATATATAACTAATTTTCTTTTATACCGTTAATATTTATTTAGAATTTCGCAAAACTAAGTAAAATTAAAGACACTTGGTTAATTTGTTCACAAATTGTAGTACATAATTGATCTTTGTTAGTTCAAAAATAGAAAATTTTGTTCGGTTTTAAGAAAATGCAAACGCAAAAGTGAACTCACATATATACAGTTTGAAAGTAACAAAGTGCACTAAAAGTTTTTAGAAAAAAAAAAAGTCCCAAAAGTGTGAAATAATATGTTTTATTTTACTCAGAACCATTTAGGAATATTACAATTGCTTTAGTTTTCTACCAAAGGAGGTTGGTAGAAAACTCAATCTATATATCATTTTCTTAAGCAGTGTTGTTTTTGCGTAACCTTGATTCTTAAGATATCTACACATCCGTACTATTCACATTTTACGACTTTATCAAATTTCTCCAAGATTTATGTCTTTAGTTTCCAAAATAATATAAACTCAATCAACATTATTGATAAAACAAACAAAAAAAGCCATCAAGTAGAAGAAAAAACTCATAAATTCATCCTTAACAACAGAAGTAAAACAACAATAAATGACATAAATACCTTTTAAATATAAATTACACTTACCATAAGGTTTGAACACATTCAGATATAAGCAATCCTCACTAATGTTGACTTTATCCTGCGGCGATATGAGATTTAAGAATGGCACATCTTGCGCTTTAAAATCATCAGCAGTTTGAAGACATGGCAACTCAAAATCCAGCGCATTCCTTATTCCTTCCCAAGATGGAAGTGGATCAGTCACCGGATGTGCAAAGCGAAGATGATTCACTGGGGGTTGTGCATATGGTATACCCATGAAAGCAATTATCCGTTGCGTTCGAATCTTGGAGATTTCTTTGCCGACCAATTGACCCTGATTAGGGATGGTTACAGTAGGTGGTTCTCTTGCCATGCACGTGTATAACATCAGAACGCAGAGAAGAAACATTTTGCTTCTTTTCAATTGCATACTATTGCGTAATTATTCTTATTATAATTGGTATTTAAGTTTGGTTATTTGATTAGTTTTCTTATAGCAATATGTTTGTTTGATTAATTATCCATTGTTTTCTTAGTTCACCGGGTTGCTCCGCAAGGGTTTATGATGTACGCGCGGAGAAGTCAAAATTGCCACTGATTGCAGATTGGCGAGCAGCAAGCTAGTGATTTCTGTTCTACCACCCTCCACAACATATTCGAATGCAAACGCGTGCGAACGTTTTCCATTTTCCAACTCCTGCGGTGAGTTACAGCGTGAGTTTCCGCCGACTGCGGGTGTGTTGGGCGGCGTTGCGTGATCGCGTTCCCTTAAGAAAATTCACGCGAGAACAGCGCACATGCAGCAAATCTACCCCGTCCGATTCATAACCCATGACGACGTTTAGGCAACCACGATGAAAACATCTAGTCTTCATCGCTTCTAACACTACGATACTATGAGCGTGAAAAATGATTGTTTTGATAATTACGCTAATGAATAATAATTGCTAAGAGCGTCGCTTCGTAGCAGTCGGTAAGCCGTCTGACTCTAGCATATTCTAGCAACCCGAATTGAGATCCTGCTGGGGTTTATATACTCTCACAGAATTCAGTCCTAATAACTGCTACTAACTCTAGTAGTTGATGCAGTAAAATAGAATGGTGGTTCAAGTGCGGTGTCGGTATTCCGGCATGGTTGCAGTACGCTTCAAAAATATAATAAAATTAATGGAATACTTAAATTAATTATATATAAAATTAATTAATTAAATTAATGGAATACTTGTAAATATTGTTAGCTTTTAATGCGCAAGGCCGCCAATTGAGAACAATTGAAAGATATGTAATTTTAGATAAAGGTGATAGGGTGGGATGTTATTCACATGGTGTATAGTTACGGTCTAATTGATACAGTTGTAACTTACAATGGTATTGACGGTGGCACATTTCTATTGGTTTTTTTACGTAGGTATTTTGTATGCATTTATCAAACCTGTATCGTGGCATGCACTGTGTAAATAATGTATTTAATTTTTGTTAATGGAGATAAATGCAGATGAAGTTAGTTATAAAATGTTTTACATTTAATTATCCTTCTGCCACATTGAAAAAAAAAAAAACAGCATACTACCACGAGATTATTTAAAGAAATTATGTATATATTGTTGCCCCGCTTCGAAGCACAGTCGGTAAGCGTGTAGCAGTGACAGCGAGGTGCATATTCGGGGGCCACGGGTTCAAATCCTGCTGGGGGTATATTCAATATAATATATACTCCCAGAGAATTCGGTCTCATTAACTGCTAATAACCCTGGTAGTTGATGCAGTATAATAGAATGGAGGTCAAGTACGGTGTCGGCATCCGGCCGGCATGGTTGCAGAACGCTCCAAGAATAACAAATAATTGCTGAGACGTTTACTGCATTTATATCTGGATTTATACGGTTGTCTAATGTTTACTATTGTGTTCATGTTCATACATGTGATGTAAAACTTAAAAGTAAAAAAAAACCATTGAAAATAAATAGATATTGATTTTTTTTAAATGCCTAACTAAACTAACCATGAAAAATATTTGTACTAAGTTACCATATTCTCAGACTTTCTTCGGTAGTGATAATTTAATAATTTCCAACAATTTGCTTAAGATTTAATATTTCAAACATACGAAAACGATATTTATTAAATCATCTATGTGAGATAATAACTTCACGGAGATAAATAATAAAAGGATTCCACTGTGCAAAGATACAGCAGACCACCCACACCCAACTCTTCCAATTAACAACAAAATAAACTCAAACAAATAATTAGCAAGTGTTTTTTCTATATTGTATCTAAATACTTCCTGACCACAATCAACAAGAGTAGCAATATTTCCATTGGAAACATCGCAGTGTAAAACGAAGCTGAGTGTCTGCATCCTGCTGAATCGAAAAACGATGCAGCTACTAAGCGGTCAGTGGTGAGAGGTCAAGTACAGTGTCGGTCTATAACCGATGTGGCTGCAGTACGCTCACAAGTCACACACTACGACAAAAGTATTAACTTTAACTACTTCCCACAAAATCTACCCAAACTTCTTTGAGACAATAATCAAGGTACATCTGCAAATCTATAATTTATATTCAACCGTACATGGTGCAAGACATTCAAGTGGAAGAAACTACAGCAAACCCAAAAGTTTCATCCATTCTAAACAAGTGGGCATCTTATTAGGAGTTGTCATGATATCCAAACCAAAAATTACCAATTATTTTAATGTAGCTGGTATCTATCAGGGATTATGCATATTTAGTTGTGCTAATTGCACGTGAACGAACATCATTTCTTCACTTGTTCCAAACATCCACCAGACTAATTATACTTAATGATTCTGTTCACATCTACTGTGTTGATATTGAGATAGATGTATTTCCCAAGATGTTTATCTATGAATGGTATCACTCCGATTATTAGATTTCTAGGCACATAAGTAAATCACTTATCCGATTAAATTCCCAATAAAATATTTGCGTATCTTATCGTAGCCCTTTGTTTTCATCATCATAACTGGAGTCACCGCGCACACCAGATTACAACTCTTCAGTAGATATCAGATAGTAAACAGATTATTGTAATGAATAAGTTTTTTAGGAATTGATTTAATAAGTCCTCTGAATCAAATTTGATGAAAGTGTTTAATTGACTGCTTAAAATAAATGATGTTGATCTGCAAAATAAATATTATTATTAAAAGAAAGGTTTCAGCAAAGAGTTAAGTTACAGCAAAAAATATGCAATATAAAAATAGTGTAAAAGGACTCACCATTCACCTTCACGCAGAGAAATGTTTGCGATTCAGATGTTGTCAATTCACGTTAGTTTAAATTTTCAAAAAAAAAAACTCTCCATGTTTCAACAGATTGTTATTATTGTTAGGGAAGTATTTGAATCTAGAATCTGATAAATACTGATAATAAATATTTATTCGTCTTGGTCTTGGATTGGTTAAAACAAAAACCAACGAGAAGATAAAAAAAAATTTAATTAGATTTAATCAAATTAAAGAAATTGTTGTTTTTTGTTATAAATCTTCTTTTACATCAATTGTCTTCTATGAAGAAGTTATTAATCGTTACTATTGTAGAAAGTAAATATTCTTGTGTTTATTTTAAGTTTTCCGCATTTTGATAACAATTTTATGATTGGTTATAAATGTTTCAACCAATCAGATTTCACCAACCTTGAAGAACAAATTAAACAATCACTAACCTCGAAATTTCCTTGCCGAAGTCAAATGTCGAAACAAAATTCGTTAATTTGTGTTGATTTGTATTTGTAGTGAGCCATAAAACTTCCCACTGCTCTTCACAGTGCAGCCATATTCCCTTGCAACATTGCACCCGGCGATAAATCACTATCGCAATGGTACATTTCTAACTCTTGACGTTTATGCATGCGGATCGTCTGATTTCACTGCTCTATGTACATCAACCATAACTACCTCTAAAGTCTGAAGACATCAGCATTATCAGTGTCTACTGCCCTAAGAAGTACTTGGCAACTGTTTACACACAATCTGCGCAATGATCACGCTTTCACAACGCATTAAAAAGCAACAGGACGAAACCACCCCGTCCACAACGCGTATTTCTGTGAGGGACAAGCTGCTCACTAGAGAAGTTCAGGAAATGTCACAGTTATTACCAAGCAATTGCTATGTGCATTTTGATAATGTGGATGAATTAAGTGCATTCAATCTTAGAGTGAATCCGGTGGAAGGATATTGGAAGGGTGGTTCATTTAATTTTGCCATTAATGTTACAGAAGATTACAATATGGTGGTGAGTATCTTTGACTGTTTACAGAACAAATGAGCAAAGTATATGTCTATTGATGATTAAACTGTTTTTAGCCTCCACAAGTTAAATGCCTTACAAAACTATGGCATCCAAATATTAGTGAAAGTGGTGATGTCTGTTTATCAATATTGCGACAACATAGTGTTGATGGTCTAGGTTGGTCACCAATTCGTAGACTCAAGGATGTTGTTTGGGGTTTGAATGCACTCTTTACTGTAAGTACATCAATGCAATCACAATTTTCATGTATCTAACAATATTGTTACTTTCATCAAGGATTTACTTAATTTTGATGATCCATTAAACTTGGAAGCAGCTGAAATGTACTTGAAGTCCAAAGAAAATTTCACCACAAAAGTTAATGAGTATCTGCATCTCTACTGCAACATGTAATAGATTAAAACATAATGAATGTGAGTGAATGCCTAATATCCTTACAGCTCTTAAAAACTTTAGTTTAAGCCTTAGGCTACATGATAAAGTCTATTCCTAAAAGATATTGTATTATCTCAGGATTGCATTGCAATGTGCTGCTCATATGTTATTTTAGTTATTTATCATTTTATCTATTATCTGTATATATTCGTACTCATGGGCGAGTGGGAGAAGTAAAAAATCCGTCATTTTATAGAATTAATTATCATCTCAAAATTAATGGAATACTTGTAAATATTGTTAGCTTTTAATGCGCAAGGCCGCCAATTGAGAACAATTGAAAGATATGTAATTTTAGATAAAGGTGATAGGGTGGGATGTTATTCACATGGTGTATAGTTACGGTCTAATTGATACAGTTGTAACTTACAATGGTATTGACGGTGGCACATTTCTATTGGTTTTTTTACGTAGGTATTTTGTATGCATTTATCAAACCTGTATCGTGGCATGCACTGTGTAAATAATGTATTTAATTTTTGTTAATGGAGATAAATGCAGATGAAGTTAGTTATAAAATGTTTTACATTTAATTATCCTTCTGCCACATTGAAAAAAAAAAAAACAGCATACTACCACGAGATTATTTAAAGAAATTATGTATATATTGTTGCCCCGCTTCGAAGCACAGTCGGTAAGCGTGTAGCAGTGACAGCGAGGTGCATATTCGGGGGCCACGGGTTCAAATCCTGCTGGGGGTATATTCAATATAATATATACTCCCAGAGAATTCGGTCTCATTAACTGCTAATAACCCTGGTAGTTGATGCAGTATAATAGAATGGGGGTCAAGTACGGTGTCGGTACCTGGCATTGTTGCAGTACGCTCCAACAATAACAATGTATATTGTTGTCTTTGTTACCTATGCACTATAAAGTTTAGTTGTAATTGAAATTTACTTTTATCTTCAACTTCCAATTGACATGCAATTAGCTCTGCTATGATTTTGTACCCCCCGTAAAAATTAACTACTTCAAAGAAGCGTTTCTCATTTTTAATGTATAAAGTATACTAATGGGATGATGAAGTTGTCTATAGTAAAATAGATTGAGCTAAAAGACATAAGCCTGAGATGAATAACACAACTCAAAAAGAACGCGTGCCCCTTACATGAATGTGAGGGCAAATGCCTTTGACATGAATTTAGACTAATACGATATATTAGTGTTTAAAAAATATTGCGAATAAATGAATGAAGTGAGTCGAACTGAATTAAAAATCAACCGAGGCATTGAGGGAAAACTATGTACGCAAACTCAGAATATTATGTATAATGAATTGAATATTGTTCGGCTTTATTAGAATCGAACAGTGTTATTTATAGACCTTAGCTATACTCTAATTTTGGGGTAACTTGAGATGAAATGACTTATTGAATTCTCGAGCAAATTTCTGGTTGTTACTTTATTATAAATTGGCAACACAAAATCCTTGTTAAAATGCCCTTATTTCTATAAAATCACTGCCTATTACTACTACTGCCGACTAAACTAGCCCATCCATTGTAAATAATTTGACGTCGGGGTTTAAATCCTGTTGGGGTTATATTCAACATAATATATACTAGCTACTGTTAAACTACTCTTTTTGTGTAGCTAAATCATTTATTTTTAGAAAATATGACACTTTCAGTAAACAAATAACATTGTATCTCGAAAGAATAAACAATAGAATGCAATAAATGCACATTTCAATCAACAGTAAATCGCAATCCTTAAAGAATTATACGCATAATCAGTTATTACAGCTAGATAATTTCAATATTTGTTCACTTCATTAATATATGCACAGCATGCACAACTTTGCTCACGGTTAACTTTGTTTGTCTCAGAGAATGCAAGTCCACTCAACACCCATCCCTGCATATTTTGCGCACCACCACCAACACTTACATAAATATTTAGAAATATTCGTTTGCGCATATTTGTCTAGCTAGCTAGCGTTCGAATTTTGTCTATCTCTTTGTCTTGTCCGCTGTGGGCTCGTTGTATGTGTTTTCTGTGTATTCATAAATTTAATATGCGTTTCGTCAATGATAGTTGCTTCGTTTCATTGTGTGTGGATGCGCGTCTGGATGGCTTCTGTTATTGTTTGTCTCGCTAATGACAATCAGTTGTTATGCATATCGTAAGAATAATTAAGACTAGCACATGGTCGTGATGCAAACTACGAGTTCGACTTGGTTGTCGAAGTGATGGCTGTAGTTTTGCGATTTTCTTTGCTCAGTTGCATTGCACATAGATAGATTCTCAACTTGACATGCTCTGCTCTTCATATAACAACAACAAATTATGTATGAGAATATATATAATATTTATATATATATATATATATGTATATGTAATAGTACATGTCATATCACATATGAGTTATTTCAATCAGATAAAGTTTGTTCAAGTTTACACCAAATGCAACAACGAACGGACGAGTATCAGCATTCTGGTTACGGTTCGATTGAAAAACAGGCCTTGTTAGGCATCCAACTTGGCGATAGTCAACAGTTGCGCAAGTGTCTAGGCCAGTCCGAAATTTTGGCAACGACGTGTCTCATTCCAAGAAATATGGAAATGCTACGCTGATAAAAACGTATCACTTGAACTCTTGGGTACAAAAGTCTGCGCTGAGACAAGCAGACGAACGCCTAGGATAGTTTACAAGTTAACAGTTAGTTACAATTTTTCTTCTGCGTGTGTACACAATAAGCAAGCACTGATTTAACGCACATACATGATTGGCGCATTAGAAACTAACATTTAGTATTGCTTAGGACAAGTTCCGGAAGCGAGCGTTGCTATGCGTGCGCCGCGAAACAATTGCCGACCAACTAGTTGCGCGTGGGCCAACGATGAAATTAAATTTGATGATTGGAAATCGAGGCCCATTATGCAAGTAGGTCACTCATAGGCAATTCTCTCACTCATTAATCTGACAAATCCAACTTTATAACCTCTGCCGGAAACACATTCTGTCCGAGCAACTTCTAGAGTTCTTAACACCTAGGACATGAGTATTAACAATAGAGTATCCACCACATTAAACAATTTAAACTATAAGCAAGATATGAAAATAACACAAATAACCTCTAACAGTTTAACATATTGTTATATAACAATATTCATTAATTTAATATCAAAGTGTCACAAAATGTTTGCGTTGCCTTGACTCAGGGACCAAGAGTGAAAAACTGTAATGCAACATAGAATGTATGAAGTTAATTATGGCTTGATAGAGTGTAAATTCTATATGAATTCCACGTAAAGTTCGTGGAACGAGATGGAAATCGAGTTACTCACTAAGTGACGTCGCGTCGTGCGCTCTCTCGTGCCATTTCATCTACTATTTTCTTTCCTGAATGAATAAATGCACAATAAAAATGCATATAAGAATCGAAACTTGCAACGGGCGCAAATAATTTATAAGTACATCACATACATGTGAACACGTTTGCTTGGAAGTGAGTAGTATTTATCTCATGTTCTTACTCCCGAAAATCAACGAACACACGAGCAGGGATTTGATAAATCCGGTGTGTGTAAACCACATGATAAGGTTTCCGCTAAATATACCGGCTTTAGTAAACTAAATATTTGCGCATTTCTCTGATCGGCCGCACGAGAATGCTACCACGAGGAGCGCAACGATGGAACATGTTTCTACATTATACGATACAATATCCATATATGCTATGAATGCACATCCTCTAATAAGGTTGGCTAAAGAATTTGTCTTTTGTTTTCGTTTTGGTTGCAACGATTTACAAACGTCACCCATTCACACACTCTGTACGCCAGTCTCGTCGACATCGATTAAATTCAATAAATGACGCTTCATTTGTAACAGCTTGACAACTTTTTCGAGAGATTATCTTCGTCTCTGGGTTGAAATTGATAGCTGTGTAAATTGTTAGGTCTTAACTATTACTTAGGACTTGTTTCCATGCTCGTTGAGCGCTAGAAGTGCGCGAGAGTTTGATAGGATTAAGAGTAAGACAGGTGCAGACGGTCGTTACATTGAAAGAGAGACGTGAGTAATAAGAAGCGCAATTTCCCGCAAACGACGCTTGGGGCGGTGAAGACTAGAGAACGCGTTTACTTGTCGTCCGAGCCGTTGAGTCGGCCGCAGGTTTCGCCGGTGGACATGCTGCGTTGTGCGATTGGACTTCGTCCGCCACTGCTGCTGCCGCTGCTCAACGCCATTCGTTGCATCTGGCGAATTACCGTTGTTGCATGATACGCTTGCTATAAACAATAAAATCACCATTAATAAGTGATGGCAATCTCATTACAAACATGAGGTTTGTCTTACCTTCCAACGAGATTTGGCAAAATTCTTCTTCAGTTGCTCCGAAACAGTTCCATGAATATTCTTGTTACTAGCCGCGTTGCCAGATATCCTATAAGCACGAAATAAATCAATTCCCATTTATCTATTCACTGTGCCCGCTCAAGCCAAACCAACAAAACCAAACAGAATCTCAAACTCACCACGGATGACCTAATGCCTGCCGGCACGTGAACCGCTTCTCCACATTGACGCACATCAGGTTCCTGATAAAGTCCTTAGCCGAGTCGCTGATCTCGTCCCAATAGGGCGAATCGAACTCGAACTCGCCTTTGAGGATCTGCGCGAAGAGATTGGCGTCGTTCTCGTCATAGAACGGCGGGTAACCACAAAGCAGGATGTAGGATATCACACCTATGCTCCATACATCGACTGCTTTGCCGTAGGGCTTTTGTGCGAGTACCTCAGGTGCAACGTATCCAGGTGTACCGCATGCAGTTGCCATTATTCCGGAATCTTCCATTTTGGACAGACCGAAATCGCTGATCATGATTTTACTGTCTTCATCTGCGCTGTAGTAGAGTAAATTCTCGGGTTTCAGATCGCGATGAACTACACCCTGTTCATGCATGTAATCCACTGCTTCAAGGACTTGGCGCATTAAATCCGCTGCGTCCTTTTCTGTGTAGGAACCTTTTTCGACAATTCTATCAAAGAGTTCTCCGCCTGTTACTCTGTAAAATATTAAATTTTCAAAGCAAAGTTTTCATTTGTTTCGAGTATAAAAAGTCAGCACTATAGGCAACTGAATAAATTTCCCTTGTGTAAAAAAATTATTTCATGATATCAAGTTGTTAATGAGCTAATTTTATACTAAAAAACTGTATGAACCAATAAATAAGTATATAAATATGTTAATAAGAATGTTGCAAAACAGTGCACTTTAATTAACGGTAGTGATAAGTTTATAAAGTTGCCTATATTAATGTCATCAATCATTTGTTTTCATTTTCTTCGTTCAAATGTTTAAAAGTAAACAAGTTCAATACTCACAACTCCATAATTAAGTAAACTTTAGTTTTGTCTTCAAATGTTTCAAGCAGTTGCACAATATTGGGATGTTTAAGCCTGCAAGCATTAAACTCCAATCAGAACAGGTAACATAATTAAAATTTAATTACCTAGTCAATTACCAAACCCACTTACATAAATTATGGAAAAAATTCAATAACTATGCATTTAATAATACCTTCTTAAAACTTTAATTTCATTCTCCAATGAGTCCTCCTTGCCCTTCAAAGCCTTCTTGTCAATAATTTTGACTGCATACATGCATCGAGGCCTTTCCTTGCTCTCCACCAGCCTCACCACTGAGAAGGCTCCACTAAAACAAGTAAGCAATCTACTTATAAACCTGCTAAATGCATCATTACTTGAAAACATCATGATTGCTGCTGAGGTTAAACAGCTGTTGCTTCATTTGATTGATTTATATCTGTTTTGATTCATTCCAGCCAAGCAAAGATTGCTTTGGCCAGCAGAGCAGGTAGACTTACGTTCCGAGCATCTCCTTCAGATAGTACTTGTCCTCGACGGAGGGCTGCTTCTCGGCATCCTTGCTCTCCTTCTTCTTCTTGTCTGAGTCCTTCTTGCCGAAGAGTGGCATCTTGCTCGGCTGAACGAAACTGGCGACAAACAGCACAATAAATCGGATGATAGTCGTTCGGCGCGCTCACGATCACACATGCAGCGCACTCATGTCCAGCCCCGGATCCCGAAACTCGTGAAAACGCCGAACCCGCGACGACGACGCCAGCAGCAGGACGAGCATCAAGCAGCTGACATGATCTCACGAACTTGCCAGTCGCGCCGCTCGCCGCACCAGTCTTGTTCGTGTCTTATTCTGCCCGCTCGCCCGTTCATCAACACACGCACAAGCACGCTTGGTATGTTTTGAACGCTCTATTCTCTATTGAGATCTATGATCTATTGAGATGCGTAGAACGTGCAGAAGGGATAGAAGTAGACGCGACCGCGTCGCGCGAACAGTTGTTGCTCGACCGCAGGCTCGCGGGCACAACAGCGTCGTTGCAGGGAGCGTAGCAGGCAGCTCGTCAACTGCTACCAGCGCATCCACTAGCCTTGTATATTGAGCATTCTCATTGACTCATTTGCCACGCGCACGCAACGAACATTTTCCCTTGCGGCCCGGCCGCGGTTGATTGCTATGACTGTGTAGCCCGATATCGTGTTCCATCTGCGCGCAACTGGAGCATTTCGTGATTCTCCATGATTTTCCTGCTTCTCAAGCAACCGGAAAACTAGGCGCAGATTAGGAAATCAACCCTAGCGTGGACAGTTTGGCTGTAATTACTACAACCCCAAGTAGAGGGCGCTCTCGACTCGAAATGCAGAAAAACAATTGAATGACATTGGTAAATCGGAACAGTTTTCTTCAATTATCAATCTTTATTTTGATGTTATGGCACATAAATTGAGATTCAGTTGCAACGGTCAATACTATTTCCTTCACCTATTTAAAAGTTTCTGTGACGTTACTCGAAATGGTGGAATTTCAAGGCAACATCGTGAGTAAAAAGCATTGAAAACTCGAAGTAGCGTTGTGCGTTATCATCTAATCACATTGCGGCGTTCACGCGATGATTACGTACATTTATGATATACATACGTATAAATAAAATATGTATAATTTCAATGACTTTAGCATAAATTACCGGACTGCTCACAGGCTCAAGCTCCAGCAGCATGTATGTGGAAATCGTAATCAATAAAACAAGACAATAATTAATGAAGTTGATGTTTGAGTATCAAGTTTAGGTCAGTTGAATGTTAAATAAAAGTTCACTGCGTTTATATAGACTGCATTTGTATGATAATGTTTTTAAATTGCTTCGTTTGCATTTGGAAAACAGGTTATCACGCTGTTAATTAGATGCGCGGTATGTGTGGAACGTCACAATTGCACTGAAATACAGATTAGCGGACAATCAAAGTAATCGATATTGTGGAGTATAAGAGAAATTAGTGGATATAGAAGGGAATGTTGTAACTCTTAACAGAATTGGTAAATGAGAGTTATATTTTAAGTACGCCGTAGGATATTTGTCGTAATAGTGTATTAGTTCGCTCGTGGCATACAATTAAAAGACACCTAGAGACAGAAATGGCTGGACGTTATGAGTTGGCAGGCCAATTAGAAAGTCAACCACAAATAATTAAATGCAGGAAATTAATTTTTCAAATTTGTTATATACTTCGGTTGTTGAATGGAAGTTACTGTACTTTGTACAAAAGTACTCAGATACAGAGTTAAAGCTGAATTTTCTCGCTTTGGTGTAAGAATGCAGAATTATAAAGTAATTCTAACATGTAGTAAAGTGATATCAAATTTAATAGTTAATGTACTTTCTGTTTGATTTTGAATAATTTAAATAACTCTTATGATGTAAGTTTATGTGGTTGCCTAGTATAATTTGCTTCTATATAAACTTTATTTTTTTTTTATAGCGAAATACTTGGAAAATAGCAAATAATTTACAGTATTTTATTCTTTACCATAAGCTATCATTAGTTTCTATCTATGCCATCTATTTACTTTATCTATGCCAAATATAGTCCTGTCAATATGAACATTTCAAATAAAATTGTTGTTTCTTTTGGAGCGATATATAGTTGCTATGTGCTAGAAATATAAACACTATTTAAAGGAATTTAAGGTGTTATTTTACAAATTCATTTAAATATAGAAATCATTGATGCACAATAGAATGCACTTCACGATATCGATAAAAATCTTCAATTTCATTTATTTAAAGAATAAATTGAAAGAAGCTTTCATTCATTCAATTGTCTTTTATACTTTTCTTCTCTTCGCAAAATGAACACTAAGAACAGAGTAAATTGTTAACAACTATTAATTGATAATAAAATCTATTCCAAGGTTACACTTTATATGCAGCGGTCTGCCTCGATTGTTAGTTTAACACTGTGGTTATGTAGATGTGAAATGTAGATGTAATGTGCATTACACAGGAAAACACAACTTAGAGTAAGTGTTTCACACCTATTTTCATATGAAATGTAATGAAATTTAATGATATAAAATTACGTCTAGAATATTGGAGAAAAAAAGCTAACGACTCTTACATTCATTTTTTGTCATAAAATATTCATTTTAACGATGAAAATATTTTCGAAATATACTGTTTCGCCTCTTTCTGATTAGTGTTTTGTAGACTAATGCATAATAAATGGGTAGTCTAAGGAGAATGTGGATCGTAATGTTATAGAATTTGTTTTTGTTGTGTGCTCTGAGTCGAGACCGTCGACGAAGTTCAAGACGAGTGAAACCTTCGCGTCGTTCATGCTGTTTGTGATTATGTAATCAATACACGGACCGAATTCACTCAACAGAATGTATAACATTAGAGAATTTAAACAGGGCATTACTGTAGGCAACCAACGTAACAAAGTAAAACTAAAATTTGAAAATAAATAGATAAAAGCAATGGAAAAGTTAAAGAAAACACAAATAAGTTTAATAAAAGTATATTTGATTTCACTCACACTAAGTTGGTGTTAACTGTAGGTGGCGCTCGTGCACGGCATGCGGTAATCGCACGGCGCCATTTTCTGCCCGCACGTAATCCGTCCACCATCCGCTTAACACGTGCGGCAAACCACCAATTTTTCCGCGGCAATATGCTCCCACAAAATTTACAACTACGTCAAACTTTTCAGAAAGTCACAAGCAGCGTGACAAGTCGTGGTGTAAATATTTCCATAACCCGTAAACAAAATGGCTCGCGCTTACGCACAATGCAACTAAGTTAATAAAACATGGTCAGTGAGTGTGATAGTGTTGAAAAGTAGAAAACACTCAATGTTTTTAGCAAATGTTATGAGGTGTTAATGGAATGTTACCAGGGATAAGCGTCATTAAATTGAGTGCCATGCATTGTAATGTAGGCAGCCCAATATACCCCAAAAGTGCTATTTTTCGGGGATATTCTTCGGTACGTTTTCTAACCTCAAATATTATCCATTATTGCGATTTATTAATACATTAATTATTCTATTGTATTCTCCATTATGTTCTAGAATCTAGAGTTCCCAAAAATATCAGCACTTACTTCATGACGTTCAGCAATCGATCACCAAAGTGCCATACATAATTCATCTCGCTGTCATCGATTGTCTGCGAATAATTTCCACACTGCACCACCTCACATAGTAATTAATCAGTCTCCAAGAAGTTTAATTCTTTTATCAAGCGGAAGTCGGTTGATTAGCACACGCTGTCGCTTAGAAGCAAACAGCAAAATCGTCCATTGAGAAAGGCGACAACAAGTGAACTGATATAGCTGAAATGCTTGCATTGGGACGCGCTAGCAAATAGCAAATCTCCAAACCGTATTAGCATCATATTCTACATTCGTCAATAATTAATGAAATGTAAATTATTGACGTCCTTGGCTTCCAAACAGAAAGCAACAAAACGTGCGCGCGCTTATCGTTGCTGCGCGAGCGTACACATCCGCGCTATCAGAAACGAATAACAAATAATATTTTGTTGCGCCGTTGGTGGAATAAAGTAGACGCGACGAAGGAGCACGTGCTGAGCACCAGTGAGATAAGAGATTCACGTCAGAGTCAGATGGTGAGCATATCATGTGCTGGATAAGTGCAGGGAATTTTTCATTGATTGAATGTATCCGGATCTTCCTATCGTAATAACTACTGAACAATTGGTCCCAGGAACATGAGAGACAATCTATAGTTAATACAGTCAACTTGTTATTTTAAACAAAACGTTGATGTACAAAGGGCAATCAAGAAGAACAATAAGGAAAACTATAAGGAGTATCAATTGGGTTTATTCGGCATATCATTATTAATCGGGTTATTATTTGAGCTATAATATGTTTAATTTGGATAATATTTAAAAGGTAAAACTTAGCAAATAATAGGCTAAGTGGTTAGCATTTCCCGCAAAGTGGCTTTGTTTTATCATCTGTTTCGTCGATTCATTTCTTACGCTGCACTTTGGGGATCAAGGGTCCATTGTTCCTTTAATCAACAATGAAATAATTTATCTTTATCTTATAATTTATATTTAGTTGTTAATTCTTTGTCTTGGCAAAGCAATAGAAGGAGAAACAGCAGTAAAATCAACGCTGCAAATGATTAAGTTTAACTTTACTTGGCTTGTGTTACCGCCGCCCCTGTGTCTTCTGTGGGCTTGTGTTGACAATTGTGAAAACAATCACTGCAATAGGTGGTGAGAAATGCTTATTATTTTTAAATTATTTGTTTGTTATTTTTTGGAGCGTACTGCAACCGTACCGGATACCGACACCGTTCTTGACCTTCTCTACTTCATTATACTGACATCAACTACCAGGGTTATTAGCAGTTATTAGGACTGAATTCTGTAGGAATATACCTTCAGCAGGATTTGAACCTGCGTTCCTCGAATATGCTCCTCGCAGTCACTGCTACGGTCAGACGGCTTACCGACGGGGCTTTTAAATTACTGCTAAAATAATTAATGAGTAAAATTGCGACTTTAATGGAAAGTGGGGTTTTGATTATTTCCTTGTTAATAATAACAATAAAGCACGATGTTCAACTTGCAAAGAATCTATATGCAAATTCAAACAATTTAATTCGCGTTGCCACTACGACACTAAACATAAAAGGTGAATATGACCAATTTGAATCTATGTTAAGACATTCGAAGCACAAGAAAATGTGAGGAACAAAGTTTAGCATTGCTCAAAATATCCTTATATATATTTCGAAATTAATTGCTTTCAGTTCATTAAAAGAAATATATTTAACAAAGTTTATCCGGAAAAATAAAAGTTTGAAGATATTATTAGTTTGTCTGCACGTAGAATAGTTTGATGTGTTGAAAATATATCAACTAATATGATTAATAAATTAAAAGAAAGTTAAATTTTAATAAATTTTGAGAATCTCAGTGTTCTCAATATCTAAAAACAAAAAACGCACTGATTTTTAATTAATGAACAACATGAAAGATGTGCCATTCTCCTTAATATTTTATATTTATAATTTTATTCACAGTGTTGTTGAGTGTAGTTACGAAGTGTTTAAGATTCATTATGTTGAATAAAACTGTAGCACTATAACACTTACTTTTATTCACTTGGTAAAACGTTTTCAGCATGTTGTCTCTTTTAGCATAAAATGCGTTTAAGATTTTCTCTGTTTTATGATTTAGTAAGGGAGGTATTTCGAAGATTATGTGATTAATCGTAGGGGTTCACGAATTACCTGGATGTGTGATTGAGTGTGCTCATTAAGAAGTTTTGAGTTTTTTATGTTTGTAACAAAATTGTCAAAGTAATCTTAACTAGATTCATAACGTAGGACAACATGCCGGAAACCTTTTACCAAGTGACTAAAAGTAAGTGTATAGTGAAGTTTTATCAACATTGTAAATTTGATCAAAAGTATAAAGCCATGGATATGCATACAAAGAGAGAATTCTAAGTTACAAAATAACATTCATTTGGATAAAACACCCAGATGCACAGTTGGTTTTTAATGTTCTTTAATAAATCTTAAACTTCTATAATCATAAATCCAGTGTCATTCTAGAATTATTATAGAAAGCTAGTGATTTTGAAGGAAGTGACTAATCAATTGTGATATAACATTTAAATTTGGATAATACTTAGATGGCAGAACAATTGTATTGCATTGGCAATATGTAATAAAATTAAAGATATTTGTTGATAGGAATGTAATTTCTACAGAGTTTAACTAAAAGTATGCCATATAGATATTGAAGTAAAGAGGAAATGCTAAGCTACAAATTAACACCTGAATTATGGTACAAAGTAGACGACAGTAATTGTGTTCTAAAACAACTTCTGCAATTCTGTATGGATAGGTTATTATATAGTTGGTTGCATAGCAGAGAATTCTAAAGTGAAGCTTACAAAATGGATGCTAGTCTGGCTGTTCCAGAATTGTTTGAAACGAATATATTTATTTCCGCAATAATTTAAGGCACATTTATCAACATCGCATCGAAGTATAAAGCTTATTTACTGCAATCTGCCAAATTGCTTCCGAACCTGGCAGCACTCCGGCACCTGTTAATTATTCCTCGCGCGCATTATAATTATATCTCGACGCATTGGCGAGCATCGCCGGCGGCGAATGTGCAGTACGCGCCGGCGGCGGCAGGCAAGAATCCTGGCCGCGCCTGGCCACTGTGTGCTCTCACGAATTTAGACAAGGTGGACGCCGTGCGTCGCGATGCTCGCGGCTAAATTTAGCCTGCTGCTCATGCATATGCAGAATCTAGTAGCGCTGCTGAAAAACGCGAGCGAGGTGTAAACGCGTGCGAATGTGTGCCGCAGCAGCTGCCTTCGATCAGCGACGAAGACGAAGAAGAATACGGCCCTATGTGATATGAGGTCATGTTAATATGCGGCGTGAACCGTTCAAATCGAAGAAATTATTGCAAGTTTAGTTAGCTGAATTGGACTCGTTGATATAAAGCAGACGTTCGAAGTGTGTGTGTGTGGATGTGAGTTGGTTGAATCTTCGAAAGGTAGGTGGTAGTTGATGTAGGTGGATCGTTATGTAAGTTTAATTTGTTGGTTTGTGATGATGGTAGGGTGGCAATTGGGACTATTTTCAATTTGGGCTGAATGCGCGCGTGTGTGAAATTTCTTATGTGGACCACGAGAGTACGACCTATATTTACTGAAATGCACAAAGCGGGATCTGATCAAGTCGGGAAAAATTAGAGACGAGAAATGGAATCGAAATATCTAAGTAGGAATGTTATCCGAATAGAGATCAAATATTAGTATTAGTAAGCTGTCATTCTATTGACAGTCTTAAGAAACTCATGCTTTTTACTGAATTTTTCACTCTTTCTTTACCTAAATTTATCCTATCAAAACAACTAAATAATATTTAAACCTTATTTTCTAACCTAACTTTTATGTGGTTTACTCACAAAGCAAAACACAATCTCAAGCAAAGTATTAATTGATATTAATTGTTTGCTTAACTCACTTCTTTGAGATATTGCTCACATTGCTCATTGCACCTATGATGGCGCTAAATGGAGTTAGGGTTCTTAAAATAAAGTAGTCTCAATAGTAACTGTCATAATACGTTACTACTTTCAATATTCAGAGTATTGTTGAGTGGGCTCAAGCGGAGGTTGTGTCACTGACTCCAATCAAGGTCCTAGAAATGTTTGAATCAATAAAAAGAAAAATCTGAAACAAAATTAGACGATTGCTCTTTGCTTGGGTTTCGTTTCGCATTTTATTGCAATCCCCGAATGGAGATCAAATATTAGTATTAGTAAGCTGTCATTCTATTAACTGTCTTACGAACCTCATGCTTTTTACTGAATTTTTCAGCAAGAACTCTTTCTTTACCTTAATTTATCCTATCAAAACAACTAAATAATTTTTAAACCTTATTTTATTGCAATCTAATCAAACACTACAAGTTTCTATTTCTCCTTCTATCAACTCGACTTCTTCCATCAATTTCAGTTCTCTAATTAACTGTTACTACTATGTCCCTTCAACATTTATACCCCATGGGCAAGGGTGATCCTCTTTGTCCATTGGGCTTCCACCCGCAAGTGCGATGGCCCACCCGCTGTAAACGCTGCTTCCGGGACTACAAAGAACACGGCGGCAAGCGAAAGGAGCCAGAACCAATACGCAAGGACGACTTCACCTCCTCGTCTCCAGCTTTGAGCAGCTATGGCACACCTTCCAACCGCCGTAGCTGGTCTTCCAGTACGAATCTTGACAAAGAAAAGGACAACGAGATTGTACCAACAGTAACCTTCAAAAACCCCTCATCATGGACATCAACGCCAGACCTTGCCAATCTGGATGATGACTCAACTCCTACTGTCAATCTTACATTACCATTTAGAAGAAAAGTGCCACCAGTGGACACTGGACAGGAGAAAGAACAAGGCAACAACTATCTAATGCGCTATTTTGGCTGATGTTTACTGAGTGTATTTTTAATTATATACAGAGAGAAAATCGAAGAGTAATTCATCATCTTCAGTATTCAACAAGAGTGATAGTTTAGCGACGAGGGCTAAGAAGTTATCTGCTGTCAAAGAGTCCATACCGGAGACATCTTCTCGACGTACTAGTACTAAGGAGACCAAGAGCAAGGACAGCAATGAACACGATGTACAATTTTGTCTTAAAGTAAATGGGTGTGGCGTGTTGTGTGACTTTTTCTTGATTAATCCTTTAGATGTTGAGGAGTTGCCCCAACTTTGTTGTTTAACCATGAATTGTTTGTGTAGTATTTGCCTTCCGATGCAAGCAGAACCATTTGAAGACAGCACCAGGTTTGATTGCTTGTCACAACGATATCATCACGTCAAACTGCTAACAAAAATTTAAAAAATCTGAAGACAATCGTTGTGTTATCTTCCCGTTTTCTTTCTTTCTAACCCTATTCATCGAGAAGGAGAGTAAACTAAAAGACTAAGTAAAAACCTACTCATTCAAACAACTAAATCAATTCCGAAATGCAAACGAGTCAAGATGATTTGAAATGGAGTCGTTATTGCAATGAAAGTTGTAAATCACGCATTCCAAATCGCCTACAGATTTTTCTCGCACTCGTGCTATTAATAAACATCTAAACAGTCTTGCAAAATACCAAGTATATATTGTGTCTAGGACACTTGGACATTTCAATTGGACTCGTTTGTATTTTCTCTTTGCCATTTATTAACTATCTAGTACTTATCTATAGTTGAAACCTAAATCCTTCTATCGTGACGACTACACCCGTCCACGTTCAGACAGCTTGGATGTAGAAGACGATGCTGTAAGTCTAGCAGGAACCGACACGACCGAATCCACCACTCTGGTTGATGCTAACGAGTTTGACCTTAGACACCACTTGGATAGTCTACGACAGGAACTGGAAGCATCCAAAACGAAATGCGAACGATTGGAGAAAGAAAAGTCCAATATACTCCTACGACGACTTACTGCAATGGACACCAAAGGCAATAGCTCTGAGTTGCTGAAGTTACAACAGAAAGTCAACGAATTACAGAGTCAGTTGGATGACCACAAAGATGAAAAGAAATCATTAAATCTCAAGGTGAAAGAGTTAGAAGAGGATTTGGATAATAGACCTCCTCCACAAACAACTCAGAAGCTGGTTGATGAGTTGCAATCGAAGCTATTAGCAGCTGAGACTTTGTGTGAGGAGCTGATGGATGAGAATGAAGATATGAAGAAAGAGTTGAGAGATCTTGAAGAAGAAATAGAAGAAATGCAGGATCACTTCAGGGAGGATCAAGCTGATGAATATTCCTCACTGAAGAAAGAGCTAGAGCAGACTACAAAGAATTGCAGGATATTATCGTTTAAACTACGGAAAACTGAAAGGAAAACGGAGGAGTTGGAGCAGGAGAAAGTAGAGTTTGAAAATAAAGTAAAAGAATTATCTAGTGAAGGTGGTGGACTACATATAGATAGACTTAAACAACTTGAGAAAGACTTGGCAAAGGAAAAGGAAAGTAATTCTACGTTGCAGAAAAAGTTGGATGATGCTAATGTCAAACTATCCAAAGCGACTGAGATTAAGTTGAGCAGCACGTTGGCGAAGAAAAAGACACCGATGTTGGGGAGTTTAGGAAAAAGTGCTTCTAGTGAAATGGTAACCAATGGTTTATATACAAGTTTGAGTTTTAAATAAGTGGTAATGAGGTATGATATTGTGTTCCAGAAAGTATCTCGCGAATCTCTAACCCGAGGAGGATCTCAGGATGATCCTGTGCAACTTCTCAGAGATTTGCAAGATTCTTTGGAGCGTGAGGCTGATCTCAGGGAGCAGCTGAAATTTGCTGAAGAAGAAGCTGAAACATCTCGGAAAAAGGCGTCCAGGATTGAGGAGGACAACGATTCTTTAGTTAACCAATTAAAAAAGATGGCAAATACTAGAACAAGACGTAAGAATACATTATTTTCTTTCTGTTTGATTTTCATTTATAATTGTGGTTTTTGTTGCCAGCAATGACCAGGAAATCTTCGCTCACCAAAGATGATAAAGAAGAAGATCCCAGTGTAATTAAGCTTCAACTTGAACTCAATGAACAGGAATCTGCTGTTTTACGAAAAAAGATTGAAGAGTTAGAATCAGACATAGAACGGCACAAGAAAAAAACAAAGGAACTACAAGACAAAGTCAATTCGAAGGGCGCCGAACGTAAACCTTCTTCTAAATTTGAAAAAGACGATGATAAAAACGAGAAAGTTCAGTTACTAGAAAAAGAAATGAATGATATCAGGACTAAACTAATTGAAAAGGAGCGTGATTGTGAGAGGCTGGAGACTGAAATTAAACTCTCCAAGAAAATGGGATCGAATACAAAATCTTCCGAGAGTTTGGACCAACAAACAATGGATGTGAAGAGACAACTCCAAGTCGTCGAACTGGAGGCTTCTGTTTTAAGAAATAAAGTACAAAGCCTAGGAGTTAAAAACGAGCAACTCCAGAAAGACGTTAAACGGTTAGAGGTACTAAGAGGAAGTAAAACTCCGGATAAAACGATGGATATCTATGTGAATAAGATAGCCAAGTTAGAAATGGAGCTCGAAACATCTATCAAAAAAATCAAGGAGATGGAAACGTCACAACTAGAAGGAAAAAAAGCAAATAGTGATGTTGCAAATGGCACAGGAGTGGATTTAAGCAAGAAGGTGACTCAGTTAGAACGAGAACGTGATAAATTAGTCAAGTTATTGGACAAGGTTAAGGAAAATACATCAAAAGCATTCAAGAATCGAAAACCAAAAGCACCAACTGAGTTATCAACAAAGTTGGCATTAAGGACTATGATTAATGACTTGGAGAATGAGGTGCAAGCAATTTTAGGAGCCCTAGGTACAAAGGAAACAGAGCTGGATAAACTAGAAGATGAGTTGAGTAAAGCAAAGTTATCAACGACGAAAGGATCCAAGGATAGTACAAATAAAGAACTGGAGGAGATGACTAAGAGGTTAGATAGTCTACAGAAAGAGAGTCATGAGGATAAGACACGATTGGAGGAGTTAAGTCAACAATTGACCAATGTACAAGTGGAAAAGGAAGAGTTTAAATTAAAAATCACTAAAATGAAAGGAGAACAGGATATTATAACACATGAACGAAATAGATTAGATGAAGAGGTTACTAAACTCAAAGCAGATACCTGTAAGTATCTATCCAGTAGGTAATTCTTTAACACCATTTGTTGTAACAATTTTGCATGGTTTACAGATGCTCTGAGAGAAGCCAACAAAGAAGTTTTAAATCTGAAAGAAAAGTGTGAAGAACACAAACGTGAAATGCAGAGAAAAGTAGCAGATCTGAAGAAGGTCCAAGAAGACCTCGAGGAAAAGAACAAGGTGTTGAAGGAGGTAAGCGGCGAGCCAAGGCGCATCAAATTAGCGGACATAATGTTTGCGAAATTTCAGCTCGCGTTAAAGACGAAGCGCGTGGCGGAATTGCAGAAGAAACTAAAAGAAGTTGAAGACGAGATTGGGAGGTTGGATAGGGAAACCCAGAACAAGATTAAGAAGCTTGAATCTAGCGTAAGTCTTCCCACTTTCCACTGAACTGAAACCAATCGAGGACTTGAGGTTTTTAAATAAGTATTTGTATTGTAGTTACAAGAAGAGAAGAAGAAAACTAAAGAGGAAACCCAGTCTAAAGATAAACTATCTACTGAAAAGGATAAACTTAATGATAAGATCTACGAATTGGAGAAGACTATAGCAAACAAGAATTCTACTATTGAACAATTAGTTAGTAGTATTCGGATACTTTCAGTTTTGTTTTGTTATTTGGATTGTTTTAGGAGAAAGATCTTCGGAAGGAAAGGTCAGCAACTTCGGTAGTTATTAAGTCCCCAACTGAGACTAAAGAATTAAAAAGTTTGAGGGAAGAAGTGGCAAAATTGAAGACTAACTTGGAAGATTCAGAAAATAAGTTTAAAATGTCAGATAGGAAGTTTCAATCAGCTGAAGAAAAGTATAAGAAACTAGAGAATGAATTCAAGACTGAAAGGAGCACATTAGAGAAGAAATTATCTGACTTAGATATTGACTTACAGAATGAAAAGAAAAAATTGCAAGTGCAGAAAACAAATTCGGAGAAGGAAGCCAAAAATCGTGAATTGGAACTGACCGCACTAAAGAACAAGATCAAGTCTTTGGAACTAAATGGAGGTGGTAGTAAGAAGATATCCGAGGTAAGACAAGAATGTCAAGATAAAATAGATAAGCTAGAGAAGGAACTCTCCAAGGGAAAGAAAGAATATGAGAGCCTAACCGCCAAGTATGAAGTCCTCGAAGAAGAGCATGTTGTAACCAAAGCTAAGTTAGTCTCTGAAATGGAAAGTTTAACAAGTCAGCTTTTCACCACAAGAAAAGAACTCGAACGACTTGAAGAAAACTATGAAGGTGAAAAGGATGAATTCCAAAGTAAGTTTGATCAGCTACAGAAGGATCACAATGAACTGACTAATAAAATGGCGAATAATGAAGTAGATAATCCAAGATACAAAGTTCTCTTTGAACAGAAACAGAAAGAAATTGACCAGGCAAAGAAAGAGAATGAGATGGTACATGATCAGTTAGAGTTTATGAGAAGAGAAAATGATGAGCTCAGGAAAAAGCTGGATGACTTTGATAAGGTGTCTAAGATTCAGAGGAATATCAGTGCCGATAGTAGTGCAATGGACAAGGAAATTAAAGAATTGAAATCAAGGTAGATTGGATGAGAAACTAAATTGATTTTTTATTTAGTTTGGCTTCTATGGTTTCAGATTGGCTTCTGTTGAGAAAAGCAAGAAGTCTGATTTGACAGAATGCAAAATGAGGTATGAAGGTCAAATCACCATTTTGAATGATGAACTTCATTCCTTGCATGCTCAAGTATCAAGATTTAAGAGAGAAAAGGATACATATAAGCACATGTTGGAAGGTGCTCAAAAAACTATTGGGGATTTGAAAATCAACCCAGGGAAGGAGAAAAGAAGCTCAATTTCTAGTATAGATGATGTAAGTCATCATCATGCATATATCTTTTAAGTATTAATAATTTTTTTTTGTAGATGGAAGAATATAGAACTAAGATAGCTACCCTAGAACAACAAATCAGCTGTATGGAAGATGAACTCTCCGAATCCCGTCTAGAAGCCTCCAAATTCAAAACAGAACTGATCTCTGAACGCTCCATCTCTGAGGTGCGCCTATCCGAATTGAACTCCAGAGTCAACGAATTAGAAGAAGAAAAAATCCTTAGCAGTGGCCGCACAAAGATAGTAGGTCTCCGGACCAGAATGGAACTATCCTGGCAGAAGGAAAGGGAGGACCAACAACGCCTTCTTCAGGAAACAGCTACGCTAGCTAGGGACCTTAGACAGACCCTTTTTGAACAAGAAAGAGAACGTGACAAGGATGTTCTTGAAGGTAAACGTAAACTAGATCAATTTAAGAAGACCATGGAAGAAGAACAAATTGAGAGTAAGAAGAAATTCAATGAATTACAAAGTGACTTTATGGAACTACGAGATGCACATGCAAAGTTACGAACCACCAATGAGAAGCTCCGACGGGAGAAGGAACGCCATGAGAAGGAACGTGAAGAGTTAAAAAGTATCATCTCTGAAAGGAAACGATCCGAACAAGATGATCTTCGAAGAATACAGATTTTAGTGCAACAAGTTGAGAATCTCCTGCATGTTGCTCCAGAGTTATTCAGCGCAGGGCGTGGTGGATCGCGGGCAGGGTCAGAGGCTCCTTACACTCCTACACCTCCCAGAAGAACAAAGACTAAGTCTAGGGAAGGATCACCATCTCTAGAAAAACGTGACCTCAGTAGAGAATCCTCTGTGGCACGTGAAGAGAAGAGAGCTCAAGTACAGAATACCCTTCAGCGTTTAGTAGACGCCACCGAGGAATTAAGAAAGGTGCAGCAGAGAGATCGTATTAAACGGATGAATATGCGTAGAGCCACTTCAACTGAAAGCGACCAGTTGGCCAATGGTAGTGGAGGTTCCACTAGGATGCTTTCCAGAAATGATGGGAATCTCCATAGGAAGAGTCTTTCTTTAGAACACACTGCTACTATGCAGGATAGGAGTATCTGGAAGGGTGCTGGTGATGATGATAGTATGTCTAGTCTGCAGTCGTTAGACATGAGTTCTGATATCTCCATGGACTATAGATACAAAAAGGATGTGAGTTTGGATTCGAGGTTATCTTCGGGATCTACTCAGAGTGAGATTGCCGGGGAGAAAAAGAAAAAGAAGTCGTTGATGGGGAAATTGAAGAAGTTGACCAAGTCGAGGAGTATTGATGATTCAGATGATTTACAATTTTCACCGAGCAAGCCTCTATCCTCCAGGGTAATATCAATTTACTTATTTGTGAATATTTGTGGTTACTTATTGATTTTTAGGCACCAAGTCAGAGTTCTGACATAAGTGAAGACCTGAAAGGAAGCAAGAAGGATTTGAAGGACCGTATTACAGGAATGTTTAAACGAAGTGGGTCACAGTCCAGATCCAATAGGTAAGCAGAGATTGCATTAACGGCATTCGATCAATCATGACTTTCTAAGAAAACAGCTTTTTTTAATTTTTTTTTTTTTTTAATTTTGATTTTAGTGTTTGACTGAATTTTGGTTGCGATTTCATATATTGTCTCATAACTTCCGTAATTATTATTAGATCATTTAGCTGTTTTCAATAACAATTTGTGAATAGATACTGAAGAAATGTGTGAAAGCGTATTTGGTATATCTTTATTAGATCCGAAGTTGTAAGTTCTCAACGTGAGAATTTGTGAAAAAGTGCAGACGATATGAACGTAAATTCCAAACAAATATACATTTGGAATGAAATGAAGGTACGACATTAGTATTCCAATTTTCTTGAACTTATAACTTTGGGACTATTAAGGATAAATATGACATGTGACGTTTTTACACATTTATTCGGTATCTATTTACGAATTGTTATTCAAGACAATTGAATGATTTAACGGTAATTATGGAAGTTATGGAACAATATATCAAATCGTAACCAAAATTCGGTCCAAGACTAAAATCGAAATTAAAAATAACACGATCTTAGAAAATCATGATTGGATCGAATGCCGTTATTGCCATCTCAATCGTAAATTTGCTGTTCCACAGTGTTATCTGTTATTCAACAATTAAATGTAAATTGTTAATAAAAGCGTGTTAATTTAGTAGGTAATTTGTTTGTTCCTAGTGTCGAAAGACAAGTTAAACCCGATACGAGCTCAACACAACGACCGCTCATGCGCTGCACGAATGGAAGTACACCAACTACACCAAATTCCGTAAATTTATGATTTCTATAATTAATTTTCAGTTTTATTTTATGAATCGTACTAATTTGTGACTTTTCTTGTGTTTGCAGAGTACGGACAAGCTCACAAAAGCCAAGAGAAACTTAAAGTTATAACCTTACTTTGGGGTGAGAATTCAATGGAATAGAATAGCACATTTTCGGTTGATCTGTTCGGTTGTAGTGTTTAATTGTTTTTACATTATGTTATATGATGCACATTATTTGTTATTGTTTCATATAATTTTGCACAGAATTTATTATTGTTTATTTAAGTGTACGAGTGATGATGATGATCGTTTGGTTACTTTTCGCTACAGGTAATAAACAATATTTATTTGGTTAAATTGAAATAGAATGGCTGAAGGACCGTCGGTCGATGGCCTTGTATATGTATGATTGTATTGCGCGATTGTATGTGTACAAAATTTATTAATATTATTAAAATAGAAAACACTATTAGTACTGACTATAACTGATTGCTATGCCTAATCCAAAAAATCAGATAGTATAATCATTACTAGAATATTCCAGGAAGATTTGTGTCTGGGGAAACTCATTGTTGAACATCACAAAAACTACCTATTCATCTTTTGCCAGAGAAAATAAATGCTAGCTGAAAAAATGTTGAATGCGCTAACATTTTCAATTTAAAAATTAAAACTTGCTTTTCAAATTTTCAAACCAATTCCGGTTTTAATTTTTATTCAATAACGAAAGTTTTTTTGTGTTCTAATTTTTTCAAAAATACATTTAATTTGTTAATAAATGCTTAAACACAATTTCGCATTTTTATTTTATTAAATACCTTCTTTTCTCATTCCCGAGAAGTAAGGGTGTGGCTTGTGCTCAATTTTCTTTTATATTGCTAAGATGTGTGTTTAGTTGCCTACAGTAAACACCCATTTATAAATTGCTAGCCACATGTATAGTGTCCTAATACAAATCAAATGAATATCAAAAATATTGCCCAACAATTATTACAAACAAAAGCACTCAATAATATAATCCCATCGAACATATTCGTTTGGTTTAATTCAGCCAATGCATTGCGTGCGTATGAGTAAACACGTCGGCATGTTGCTATTTCAGCAAATGGCGACGCAAATTGAAGTTAACAAGCTGGGATAATTCGCTTAAAACGCCACCCAATCGGCAAAGCCAGCCAGCACTGGCGTCAGTCAAAATATAATTTTCCTCATTGGGAGCATTTGCACATGCAGCTCGGCGCGACGCACAAATCCGTAACACTGTTGTGCGTTGTTGATGGACCCCAATGCAAAACGCGCGCAAAACACGATTCAAATGGAATAAATTTAAGCGTCGAATGCAAAACACGTAACGTTCTCAACCCTCACACCATTTGCAACAATTCCAACACACCTCTGGAGCAAAAATCAATTCGCACTCATTGATCACGCATTACTGCAGTATGCAGTTGTGATACATATAAACATAAACAGATGATTATCGATGACTCTGAACCATCGAACAAATCCTAGCAAATTCAGACTCGGCCGGCAGTCGTGCGACGTGTGGTGATGAATTTCGAATTTGATGCGACCGATGCCCAGACGTGATGCAATCGGCCCAACATGTTATTACCGCTTGAACGTGTAAGTGTACAGAGAGAGTATACTGCAAATAGAATAAATGCGTAGATTAAATACCGTACATAATACCGAGGGATGCGTCGATGAATAGAGGGATTATGTTTTGGTTTTGGGCTTGCTTGTTGCAAAGGCAACGCAAGAGGGGTGAGAAATTAAGATGAGATCATTGTGTAATTAAGAATGCGTACAAAGAAGAGGAAGTAAATAAGAAGAGGCAGATAAAATTATAATATTGCAACAATTTTGACATTTAAGAAATAAATTCTATCTCCAAAACTAAATGCGTCAAGAAAATTGGAAACTCATACTTGATCGAGTGAACATACTTTCATTTCAATCCGATTGTATATTCTGCATTTTGTCACAAATTCTCACTTTGAGAACTTATACCTTCGGAACTATTAAAGATAAACAAATTACGTTTTCAAACATTTCTTCGGTATTTATTCAGGAATTGTTATTCAAGAACTAGAACTAAATGTTCTAATAATAAGTACGGAAGTTATAGGACAATATATCAAATCAAATTCAGTCAAACTCTAAAATCAAAATTAAAAAAAAAAAAAAAAAAAAAAGAACGATCAACGATTAGAAAATTATGATTGATCGAATGCTGTTAATGTGTTAAGTAAGGCACTTGAAACTTAACCTAATCTAAGTCATTACCAATGCAGTCAGAAGCATTATAATAACACAATCAATACACAATATCAATCGAAATTATAATGAAATAAACTGTAACATTTGTAAAATGAGTCTGACTACGACGTGACTTCTTCAGACCATTACAACACTTGACTGCGTTACACTTTGCTGCCATCTTCGAAGATATCACTGAGAATGGTCTGGCGATTGGTGCAATAATCTCGGTTGGCTCGAATGGAATCGTTGCTTCTATGTTTCATGTGCTCCTGCATTAGACCAAAGTTCTTATCATTCTGATACTCATTGTTTCTGTACAATACAGACGAATGGCACTCCTGCTTCAAATTTCTGCGTCAGGAACTTGATTTTAGTGATGGTCACGTCGTAGATGTGTCGGAAGTATTTAATTAGTCTAAAGGCACAAGAAGGTGGTTTAGCTGGAAAAGTTCTTTCTTTATGCCAGAGTTATATTACACAAATAAGCAATGAAGTTTTCATTTACGCGAAATAAACAAATGAAGCAACTAAATTGGAGTTTGAAGTAGAGAGATATAATCGAGCCGATTATATTTGAGTTTTTTTAACTTAACCGAGCATTATAATTAATCTCGAGTGACACTTACATCTCCACGGAATAACATTTTTTCTTACTTTACTCTTTTATTTATTTATTTATTTTTAAAGCGTACTGTAACCATGCCAGATACCGACACCGTACATTTAACTACCAAGGTTATTAGCAGTTACTGGGACAGAAATCGGTGGAAATATATATTATATAATGCATATACTCCCAGCAGGAGGAGTTACGGAGCGAAACAACAACACATTTTTAATAAGACTATTATCCAAAATTAAATAATTCTATATTATGTAATAATTTAATATCAAAACACACACAAATACAAAATATATTAATATAACACTGTAGAACAGCAAATTTCCAATCGAGATGGCTTTAATTGTTTTATATATTTGTTTATTTGCATTTGCTTTGATATTTAATATTTGTCTTTAGTATGGTATAAATCAAACTATCAAACTTTATACAAACTATACACATCAAACATGTTACCCTCCTTTCATTGTTTTTAGAACCTACGTCTTTTCCGTTTATTTATTTGTGACTGGACAGTATGTCAACCGAATCATGATGAGGTGTATGAGAAGTGGTAACCTCCAAGTTTTCCTCAGGAGCCGCGACACTAACGTGGTGTCGCCGGTACGCAAAGAATTAAGTGACATGTTTTCCTTGCTTTATCTTATTTATATTTCAATAATACATTGCAAACTCAACTCAAAGTGCCACGCAATTCAAATTCCTATTTTATTATTATATAAGAGATACCAAAGAATTGTGATAGTTTTAATTTTGTTTCAAGCAAACATACCACATTAGTAATGTTTCTGGTCATTGAAGAGTATAACAATTTTTGGTGCCTCACGTTGTAATTTATTCAGAATATTCAGAATTTTCTAGGAAAACGGGTTTTTTGAATTTTCGATTCGTCGATGGGTTTTATTTTAATTTCGATTTTAGTGTTTTACCAAATTTTGGTTGCAATTTGATATATTGTCCAATAACGTTCGTAATTATTGTTAGATCATTTAGCTGTTTTCAATAACAATTTGTAAATAAATACCGAAGAAATGTGTGAAAACGTGATTTATTTATCTTTAATAGTTTCGAAGTTATAAGTTCTCAAAGTGAGAATTTGTGAAAAAGTGCAGACGTTGATTTGAACGCATATTCCAAATAACAAATATACATTTGCAATGAAATGAAAGTATGTTCACTAGATTAAGTATGAGTTGCCCAATACCACACTAGTATTCCAATTTTCTTGACGGATTTAGTTTTGGAGATAGAATTTTTTTAGTCGCAAAATTGAAACTCGATTTTTTCTCATTTTTGCGACAGTAACAGTTTTAATTAGTTAATATATTTTATTATCTTCTGTCAATAGACTATAAGTTGAAATTTAAACATTTTATAAATAACTACTCAAATCAATTGATAATGGAGCGAATCAATTCTTCTAAATGCAAGATTCGTTATTATTTCCTAAATAAAGTTATCTTTTATTAATAGATGTATTATTATGCGTTATTCTCGTCACTTTGATCTCTCACTTCCCGCCTACCTAAGCTAGCTTTTTAAGTTGGCGAGCTTTTTAGCAAATTGATTGCATTACACTGGCTCTCATGCGATAAAATTAAACATCACTCACTACTCGCAGATGGTAGGTGTGGAGGGTGCACAAAGGGTGTGAATGAGGAGCACTTTACAACACCAACCACCCTCGCCTGACAGCGTGTGCAAAACACGATATACTTTATGGCATCTTTTGTGCCGCTGCAAAAGCGGCATCTACGTAATTTTTCTAATTGCACCAATCTGACGCCATCGCCGTGCTGCTATCGCAGGATGAAAGCAAACGGCGCAAATGTTTTATACCGCGTGGCGCCGCGTCGCTAAAAGCACACCAAATATAATTACCGCAGCGCGTGCAGCGATACACAGACGACAAATTGCAATAAAGTGGGGGGGGGGAGAGAATGACGAATGAGAATGATTGAGAGGAAAGAAATTTATTTATTTTTCCACTGCATACATACCTAGATACCTAATACTGTATTTAAGCAACCACATCATCACTATACATGATTAATTTATCAAACAACAACAATAACAACAAAAATAAATAAATAATATCCCCATGTTGTAGCCTTACAACATTTTATTTTCCTAATAAAAAAAGATTTAAAATTAAAAGTAGTACTAGTAAGTTAATATCACTTTTGAACATAAGCTAGTAAAAATGTAAACAGAAACAAAATGTTTAAACACTTTTGTAAACGCGGACATATCCGAAGTGTCTGTTGTGTCATTGTCGGCATGCTTCGTTAGTCGTAGAAACGACAAGTGTCAACAATGCCAACCTATATTAAGTCTCTAATCGTACCACCATATCAAAAGGCACCAAAAGTGATGGCAACATCTAGAAAAGTATTTAGGGCAACGAAGATTTTTACAAAAGAACTAGTGTATTGTTGAGTGTGATTACGAAGTGTTTAAGATTCATTATGTTGATAAAATTTCACTTACTTTTAGTCACTTGTTATAACGTTTTCGGCATATAGTTTCATTCATATAGTTTCTGATTTAAACAAAAACGTTCTAGCAAGTGAATAAAAGTAAGTGTTATAGTGAAATTTTCTCAACATAATGAAAGAGAATTGTTAAGATTATACGTGTTCTCGGCACGAGGAACCACAAAGAAGTAGACCAAGTAGCGCTAACAGGCGCGCTAAATTTAAAATTGTGATGTTCAACAAAAACAATTTATTCTATTAATATAGATTTGATTCTAGGTTTTATTGTTTGCATTATTATGTGTATATAATTGACAAGAGAGGGTGCTGATGCGGTAGATCAGGCCCGTCTTTGTTACCTTTGTTGAAAGAACTGAACCAACTGTTAAAAATTAAAATCTAATTAGACGTAAGCTCTTTAGAATCAAAACTAGCAGAGTAACAAATTTACATTCTCTATCTATTTCGACTGCTATTGCATACTTGATAGGAGTTGTATTGACTTGTGTTGGGAGCAGGTTGGAAGACGGTTGAGAAGGCTTGGAAAGCAATCGGAGGGATTTCATTCGAGTACGGCGGAAGCAGCAGCAGTGCGCGTGTATGCAGTGCATTTCCAATTATTAATTTCTAACGTTAAGCGGATCAGTGCGCTGCTACTGATTCGCAAATGAAAAGCTAAACCGCAGCGCGTAATAGAGGCTCACGCACATCGGGCGCACATTGTGTGCGGCGCAAGGGACGCGCCGAGCGTCATTTCAATGGGAAGCCACGCGTCCTGGATGAAATCCTGTTTGTTTGATGCGGGCTGCGCTGAGGTTATGTCACGCAACACACACCAGCCACTCTTCATTTACATTACTGCGCGCATTACAGATTCGTTTGATCTTGCACGATGGAAAGCATTTTTATCAACATTTATCTAAACAGGATAAGTAATTTTATTCTCATACTCATTTCAGATAAATACAGTGATAAATCGTAAGTAATAAGAAACACTCAAATATTAGCCAATTGTGAATGACGTATGGACTACCTCTATACTATTAAATATAATAAAATTTCCCTATAACACTTACAGAAATTTACTTAATTCTTCAGTATAGACTTAATATTGTGTATAAAACTTTATACAATAAATGACAAACTAATCACAAGTTCTCTTCTTTTATCTATCCTATCTGAAATATTCCTACAATATCCCGAAGAATCCATTATCAACAAATTAAATTCCTGATTTAAAACTGTAACATAGTTCTGATTCTAAACATAGTCAACAACTATGGATGTACATAAAAATAAACATTATAGTAATGAAGGCAAGAAGCCAAAAATGCTTTACAATATAATATTTGCTAAGTGTTATAGTGTTATAGTGTTGCATCTGCATCATAAATTTAAATCACTTCATAACCACACTCAACACATATAACAACATTCGAATTGTAGACTATTTCAAAAAGACTAATCATTAATGCATGCATGTAGGTAGGTAGTCTTTAGTAGAGACTGAAATCTTGAAAGAAAATATTTAATAACGCAAAATGGCAAAATTATGATTTTGTAATCAGCAACTCTATATACACGAGGCCAATGTATTGTAAATTAAAATGATGAATTAACTTCTGTCAACCTAATAGATTAGCAAAAGAGTAATAGATGGATTAGAACTTGCCTAACCATAAATTGAATTTGTTTTCACGTGTTTGAAAATTATACTGAGGTGTCAAAAATATCGCAAATCATAAATGATTTAAAAATGCAATACATTTGAGGAAGACTCGGCAAATTCAGTTAATACCGGTGTTGAAATATTTACTATAATAATAATAATAATAATCAAGCTTTAGAATGTGCGAAATTAGCGGTTCATGAAGGCTGTAAGTATTAAGTGGAATCTTTTTGGTAAACTCTTCAATAGCTGTTAAACAATTGGGATCGTTAGAGAAGACTTTTATTGTTAGCTCGTTATGCCGCACTTCAATTGCTATTATTTTAGTTACCGAGTACGGTAAGTCCATGTTTGAGATGTTGTGTAATAGGTTATTAGGATGCCTTAATTTAGAAATGATCCAGATTGCTTTGCGCTCGCTTGCTTCCCAGTTCCGTTTTGCCGTTTTTGATGCAAGAGACGTGCACATGTATCCATAATCTAGAATAGGTCTATTTATTTTTATTTTTGGAGCGTACTGCAACCATGCCGATTACCTACACCGTACTTGGCCTCCATTTTATTATACTGCATCAACTACCAGGCTTATTAGCAGTTATAGGGACTGAATTCTGTGAGAGTATATATTATATTGAATATATCCTCAGCAGGATTTGAACCCGTGTCCCAGGAATATGCACCTCGCTGTCACTGCTACAGTCAGTCGGACGGCTTACCGACTGCGCTACGGAGCGGGGCAACTAATTATCTACTAATTATCATTGCCGTATCAATCGAGATTCTTTCATTCTTATTAGATAAACAAAATGTTGCATATTTTTTTAAATTTGTTTTCATTGTTTGTGTGTGTAATATTTACCATTTAAACAGTTTAGGTTTGTTAAAAATAGCTTTAAAAATGATATTTATTCTTCATCTTTTCTTTTAAATTCGTCGATAATACATTTAAATATTTCATTTCTATTGCTTATCTGAGCCACATAATTCCAGCCTCATTCTAATCGCTGTAAACTCGAAAGCTAATTGACGCGTTAGCAAGTGTATAAAGCAAAGTTTGTTATCTTTACTCACTTAAGCACCTCGTGAATTTTCCTGATCTGGGCGTATTTCCCAAATTAGTGAATGTGCGCTTGTGGGTTTGTTGTGCTAAGCGCTGAGTCCTTTCAATCCCTTCCGCCCGCAGATTATCGTCTGCCCGATAAGTCGCCAGCACAATCGTACACGCACAAGCCAGTGGGACAATCCTCTTGTCCGCTACTCGAATCTGACAAAATATTGTCACCATCGGTTGCAGTGTGCTTCGTTCTCTTTGTGCATGCAGTCAATAGCATCATGGGCCTCAATGCGGGATTGACAGTGGTGACACCTAGTTGACACCATTGACCATCTTATTAACGTCCAACTTGTCAAATTAAGATACAAAGTGAGTGTAGTGACGCCCCAAAGGGGTTTTGTTAACATTGTTGCAAATGAGGGTGTATTAAAATGTAGTTAGCACCGGATACGCATGCTCAGAATGCATCAATTGAATGTTTTTATTCTCAAAACTTAACAGATGGCACTGATGGCAGATAAAAAGTATGGTTAGGTGTGTTTGCAAACTGTTTAATATTCATTAGGTTGATGTAGCTTAACTATAACACTTATTGTTTTCTTTGGGGTTAAGTTTCTTTTTTGCAAAATTAATTGTAGTAAAAATTTGCAGCAAACCTCTTTTTTGTTGCTCGAAGAAGGCAACAAACTAAAAACATTTTATAAATAAATATTGTGTAAGTGTTATAGCTAAACTATATTAATATAATGTAGAATGAAGATATAAGCTTCGAATTTTAACATATGCTGAATAAGATGGAAGTAAGATAAAAGATTAGATAGTTAAATTTTGAAGCAACCATGGTGAATCATATTTGTATTGAAGCTAAGCTTATTCTGCTTTAATTAAAACAATAACCTGACAGAAAATTTAAATGTGCAACTTGAAGAGAAGAGAAACAAATTTCTGCTATAAACAAAGCCTCATCTTTCCTATTTTAACAATGTTAAGTTGTTTTGGAATCGAAATTTTCATTAACGCTTAAAGTTGCTCTGCTTTGCAGTTTAGTCGGCAAGCCTAAATTACGAGGGGCATATTACGGGGTGCACAAGTCTAAATCCTGCCGTGGGATATATCGAACACAATATATACACCTACAGAATTTAGTCCTGGTAGTTGATGCAGTATTCCGTTCCAAAAATAGCATGACCATAGTTATAGAACGAGAGGGAATTTCATCAAAATAAGGATTTTTTCTCTTAATTACGCAACTTTTACCATGCCAATTACCAGAACTATATGTTGATATACATGTTTTATAACACTAATTATTATTAATATATTGATTTGCAAAACGTTTTCGGCTTGCTGTTCTCTTCAGACAACAGAAAGTTTGTCAATAAACTATAATTATAGTAAATGAGTAAAAATCAAGTTTCAATTTTTCGACTAATAAAATTCTATCTCTAAAACTAAATTCGTATTAGACAACTCATACTTAATTAAGTGAACATACTTTCATTTAATTTCAAATCTATATTCGTTCGTAATTTGCGTTTATATCAGCGTTTGCACTTTTTCACAAATATTCACTTTGAAATTATTGAAGATAAACAAATTATATTTTCACACATTGTTTCAGTATCTATTCATGAATTGCTATTGAAAATAGGTAAATGATCTAATAATAATAATAATAAATGCGAAAGTTATAGGACAATATATCAAATTGCAACCAAAATTCTGTCAAACACTAAAATCGAAATTTAAAAAAACTTGTTTTTTAGAAAATTATTATTGATCGAATGCCGTTAATGTCATTCAGTAAATCTAAGCAGAGAAAATACAATTGTTAAGACTTGTTGTCTTTCTAGGTATACTGAAGAAGGCAACAAACCGAAAACGTTCTACAAATAAATAATTGGTAATAATTTATTGGAGAATAAATATTAAACAGTTTGTGACCACAGTCAACAATACACTTTAAGTATTTGAAATTATATCACAGATGGTACGGTGTTGGTTGCGGTCACATTCCCAACCGTTCCCAACAATGGGCTTCGATATCCAATGTCGAAATACGAGCTCACATTAAACGCATTGAATGTTACATCAACACCCTCCAATCGGTTACAGTTACATTGATTCAATTAAATAGCACCCTAAAAATCCAAATTACTTCCAACACTCACTGTCCCGCTATTCATCGACATAATCATTTCTAGATTCGGTGGTGTTTACCAAAGTGCAAGCTTGATACTTTGGAAGTACGGCGTTGGGTGCTATACCTGAGTAAAAAAGGTAGTAAATAAATTGTGTGCATAATATTTATTTTGATTGTCACTCGATGGAGTGTCGTCCCACAATAGAGTGCTAAGTGCTTACTAATTTCGTACCCTCACGTTTCGCTTCTCTGCTAGATGCCAGTGGTAGATATCTCAAACCTCGATCGGCTTTGTCGCTTTGTGCGAGATGGCAGAGCTCATGTTTAGACAAGCGGTGTGCTGTGCTTACAAATTGGCACTTTAAAGCGTTTAAAACGTTGTGCACTGCGCTATTGTGGCGAAGAGTGTTTATTGAGTAAATAGCAGCAAATCCAATTCAATAACGACCTTCTAGCCGTGAATGGTAACAAGCTAACAAAGATGACAATTGAGAATGCAGATAAAAATTGCCAAGTTCAGCAAATTGCTAATAAAAGATGATATCAGGTTATGTTGTGGAATTAGCAAATGTTTTTCAGTTCATTTATATATTGATTACGATGATATATTTATTATTTTAATATTTAATAATTATTTCTTTCATTATGTTGATAAAACTTTACAAGAGAACAAACAAAATCACGAGATAATTATATTGAAATTATTCTTGGATATTGTTGACTGTAGTCAAGAAGTGTTAATATTTTTTCCTAACAAAAGAAACAGCCAACAACCATTCTTAGCCATCCATTCCAGTCAACAAACTATATAAAAACCTATAAAATATTAAATAAACCTCATACTGAAGAAAGCAACATGCTTTCAACGTTTTATTAAGTGAATTTTACTAAGTGTTATAGTTATTATTATTCCATTTCAACATTTCTGAAAAATGCTACATTTGTATGAAATAAGTTGTCATAGATGCATTGTATTGACATTAATCATTCTCCTTAGTGTTGTGTATAAGTTGTTTTAATTTGCTTCCTCGGTTTAGAAAATTGCCAAAATCAACAAGTTGCATTATTTTGTGGGAATCATAGAAAGCATAGAATGTCATACGCTAGGTTCGTTGAGGTTAGGTATAATGTGTCACTAAATGTATTGTGTGTGTGTAGTTGGGAGGGTGTGTAAGCACGTCTAACCTATCGCGTCATGGATAATTACGTCAGCATGGACGCCAAAGGGCGGTCTGCTGAGCGATCTGTCGCGCACCCGCAACATGTGCGAGGGTGTCCAATGATAGTTTATTAAATTAGATACAAGCAGCACCGGCATCTTCGTTTGTGCCGATCAATGAGACATGTGATTTAATTAATTGATATACTATATTATTCATTACGTAAATCGAAATATGCTGGCATGAAATTTCTGAGATGAAATTTAGAAGCAAGAAATATTAAGCAGAGTTCGTCGAGCTGAAAGATAGCTCAGTATTAAACTCTAATTTTTCAGTTGAACTAAAAGATTGAATAAAAAGATGATACTTTCTTATTTCGGTAAAAATAAGAAACAATTTTCTAACCGTGCAATTTTCAAATAACTTGCTTAACCTCAATTTTTACTCCTTCAACGCCAATCGAACATCTCCAAAATAGATTTTTATCTAACATGGATATAAAATCAGTAAATCTCTCCATCTTGCTGGAATATATTTTCGTCACCTTTATTTTTCCTCTTTCATCGAATACTCCTTCTAGTACCGTAGATCATATTACTTATTGCGATTACGTATGTAAATATATCGCGTAGGGCTTACTTTGCCGCCGGGGAACACAGCATCCCTTGGGACGCTCTCCCCCTAGTTTGGGCATTCTGCGCGCAGCCCTCTTATTAACTAATAGTGGTAAATACCGTGTGATGAGTCTAATCATAAGCTAATTCTCGAATATTCGATGTGCTCCCTTGCCTGTCGCAGTAATAAAACAATTATTGTGTATACTGTACCAGTTGTTAGGAATCAACTTGCAGACAGACGAACAATGGGGTTGCTTGCATTCTGGCAAGTAGAATGTGAAAATGAACATGTTGCTGTCATCTATTTACGCCGCATTATGTATTCTCTTTTTGATCCAGTCGAGGACATGGTAGATGACAACAGATGACAAATATGCTGAAAGGGTGAAACAGGCTGCTTTTAAATACATTTTACAGCTTAAGTTTCTAGAAAATGAACAAAGCTTTTTCAAAGTTTTGTTTCATGGAGATGAATTTATATTTTACAATGTTTTATTCACATATTTTAACCTATTCTAACCTCATTTGTAAACTATATCTTTATGGTTTTATTGGCGTTAAATAAAAACACAATGAGAATATGTGAATTATTTGCAGCTATGCCCTAGAATAACAATTTATATGCCACACTCAAGAATATTCTGTATCCTTATTTATATAGTTTGTTGAGGTTGGCTGAAGATGGTCGCTTATTCCTTTTGTTGGGGATGGGTATTTTGAGAATTATGTGATTAGTTGACGGGATTTAAGAATTGTATGAAAGTGCAATTGGGTGTGTTTATTAAGAAGTTTTGGATTTTTCTTTGCAGTCCAAGTGCCTATTGTCTCACTTTAAAACCTGCATGTAAATGTGGTTGGCATAACGGAATTAATAAATGGAGATTGGAGATTCTTGTCTCAAGTGTGAATGTACCAGACCGACCAGAGGAGGATCCTGCAACATGCGGAAACTGTCAAGAGGCCCACGCAGCTAAATCAAAGAAATGCGCCATCTACAAGAAGACAAGTAAAAAATGATTTAACCACTGGAACCCTACTGCAAGGACTAAAAAACGGATACCAATTAAACCGTAAGTACAAATTACTAAACCAAAAATAGATCTTAGAAAAAAATTGCGTAAACATCTTGCAGAAAAAGTATTCATTAAAATATTAATTCAAGTAAAACATAGAAATGCATGTTGTTCTAAAAGCCAAAGCTATCTAAAAAAATATGTCTATAATAAGAACAAGAAATAGTCACAATTATTATCTTCTACAAATCATTAAAAACCAAAACTAACAGTCTCACCTCTTTAAGTTAACAAGTATTATGTATTCAATAACTAAATTAATAATACTCAGGAACAAGATCAAATAATCAATGAACACGTACGATAGTTTACGATAAGTGTTTTATACAAGCAAGACATTTGTCTTGCAAAATAATTAAAAATTACTTCCAACTTAAGCAGCGGTTTCCGAAAAAATTCAAGACATTATATTAAAAAATATACCTAATATTATGCATCTAACAGCAACAAATAACGAAATAGTCAAACTGATTAGTTTATTAAATAGCTCGAGAGTATTGTTGAGTGTGGTTAAGAAATGTTTAAGATTTATTATGTTAACAATACTTCACTATAACACTATAACTTCAGTTAAACTGAAGAAGGTAACATGCCGAAAACTTGTTACAAATCAATATTAAGTAAGTGTTATAGTAAAATTTTATCAACATAATAAATAGCTTGAGTAAAATAAGATGTAGAAAAGAAATAAAGTCATAATCTGTGAACAGTTTGGCTTCAGGAATCTTCTTTAGTCACGCCTTGTCTTATCAGGCTGTCAGAGCAATGCACATGCTACCACTATTCCAGAAGTCCCAAATACAATAATAGTGCTGATGATACTAAAACCAAACCTATTTCCAATGTAATAATGAAATAATTGACGGATTAAGATTCTAAGCCCATCCTCTAACAAAACAGGAATATTGGAGAAAGGCAAAACAATTAAAAGACTATTACTTAATAAACTACCATAAATAAATTATTTCTGTGGAACAGAAAATTCCCGATCGAGATGGCATTAACGGCATTCAATCAATCATAATAATGAGTAAAAATCAAGTTTTAATTTTTAGACTAAAAAAATTCTATCTGAAAAACTAAATGCGCCAAGAAAATTAGAATACTATTGTTGTATTGAGCAACTTATCCTTAATCAAGTCAATATATTTTCATTTCATTCCAAATCTATATTTGTTCGGAATTTGCGTTTATATGAGCGTCTAAATTCACTTTGAGAACTTATAACTTTGAAACTATTAAATATAAACAAATTACGCTTCTGCACATTTCTTTGGTATCTATTTACAAATTGTTACTTAAGACAAATAAATGTTTCAATAATAATTACGGAAGTTATGAAACAATATAACAAATCGCAACTAAAATTCGGTCAAACACTAAAATGATAATTTAAAAAAAAATTATTGACGATTGGAAAGCTTTAAGAAAACCGTTCTTTTAGAATAGCATGCTTAATTGAATGCCGTTAATGCTATCTCTGAAAAGCTAAGGTATTCTGTAATGAATGCTAATGCTTTACTCAACTGTAACAATAAAACAATGCTGAAAGTATAATTAACATACGCATGTCTGGGATAAAGTACAATTCTTACAAAGCCTTACCGCCATTAACAACAAATGGAAACAAATGCTTACATTTTACCACTAATACAAATTGATACACTTGAAATGAGGATATACTTAATCTGGCTAATGCAAACCCACTATTGAAGTACATACATGAAACTAATAGGTAATTTAGAACCAAACTGAATAGCACCAAAATGAAACAAACACAAATAAATAAAGTTAACTATTTAATGTAAGCATATAATAGGTAATGAAAACAGACAATATCGTGTTTTAATTATTTATTATTGCAGTTTGTTTTTTTTTTTGGAGCGTGCTGCAACCATGCCAAATACCGACACCGTACTCTACCCCCACTTTATTATACATCATCAACTACTACTAATTCTGTGAAAGCATATATTATATTGAATATAGCCTCAGCAGGATTTGATCCCATGTCCTCAGAATATACACCTCGTCATCACTGCAACAGTCAGATGCTACAGGCTTACCAACTGTGCTACGGAGCGGGACCATTAATTAATTGTTTTTTTTTTTTATTTTCCTAAGCTGTAATTATGCATTATACGAAAATTTTTTTGTTTCGTTATGCAACCAATCATACACATCGCACATATTACCGCTATATTCTTAATTTCTGATTTGAAATCATTATTCTGTGCACCGATTCGGTGCTTTTAGTGCCACATATACTCGTGTTGATTTCCCTCCTTGGAAATCAATGAGAACATTTCATCTTCGCCGTCGACCCGTCGGTCTTTAATTGAGTTGCTCGAGAACGTTTGAGCGTCATGCCCGCCTCTCGTCGCGGTTGCTTTCATCCTCCACCGACCGGCTACGATCGCACCCATCAACAATGCGCATCTTTAACCTCGCGAACAAATTCCCCATGACATCGTAGATTTTACAATGCATTTACACAGATTTACCCGAACGAGGAGAGACAAGCAAGCGTTTGACAGTTTCGGAGAAATCAATCGGTGCCAATGGGTGTAAACTTGAAGAGCTTTCAGCAGACTATAATTTTCTAATTTTATTTACACAGATGATATTTTTATTTTGAGTGATTTCTATTGTTATATCGAAGAAGGAATGGTAGAAGAATGACATGGATTGTTATTTTGGTTGCCTACCAAAGTTAGAGTAGTTTGTGACTTTTGTAAATGTAATGAAATTTATGAAATGAAATTTCCATTGTCAGGGATACTGTATATAATCAACAAAATTCAATTGCATCACCTTCAATCGATTTACTTAAATAGTTTTGATTAAAGTCGTTGAAACACTTTTTGACATCTAAATTAATATTAAATATTATCATCCAAACATGTCTTGTTATATCGCATTTTAAAGCTCTTCTAGAACACAATAAGCGACCAAAATATGTCTACTATATTTAGCGTTTTGTTAATAATAAATATTTGTCTGATAATTTTCTACTCATTACATAAGGTTTAAATTAATATTTCTCATAAACAATTTTTGTACGCTTACTTCTCATGCCTACAGTAATTTTCTAATTGCAACTACAAGTACATAGAATAAGCTTGAATGATATTTGCACTCAACATGCTGCAATCTTTACCAAGCGCACTAAATCTAATCTTGAACTTGCCAGTAGAATAAATAAATTTAAATGCCTACCTACGGCACTGTCTATAACCGAAAATGTATTGATGTAGTGTTGTGATTTTGTAGTTGAATAGGTTATTTACAAGTAACTTTTGATTGCAATTTGTTATTGTACCGTCTTAATTCATTGCATTCATCGCCACTCATTGTGAATGCACCATCGACATCATCATCATCTCGATGATGGTTGTGATCCCCTCATTGACTGCACCAATCTCACTCATCACGTGCCATCCATCTCTTGACAACTCTTTCTTTCTCCTCTTTCTTTATTCCTTCTCCACCTGAATGAAATTGTATCTTAACAAATAATGCAAATTAACAAACGTCATGTCCAATCCATCGCCAAGCCATTGTTCCTCCCATCGAGAGAATGTAGTTATAATTAACGAGAGGTTTTTTCGCGTGCTGCCATTGTTGGCACGCATATTGCAACAACGACTTGCTGGTAAATATGAAATAGCGCGTGGCGCTCAGCTCGGGAAATAATCGTCAACAAAAACGACGATTTTCTGCAAGATTTGTCTCGAATAAGCGCTGCGCGACCAAACCAACCATTGTTAATTTAATTGTTTCCGTTTTGCGCATGACGGGCATTCTCCCCCGGACGCACACGCGAACGGAAACAGGCGCAGAGGGTGCACGATTCGTCGAGGATGCTGCTGCACAAAAGAACGAGACATCACAGCACATTTATACAACTGAAGAATATTTCTTCACGCAGGGCTACGAACAAAATTAAATTAGATCAAAATGTGAATTGAAATTGTTGGTGTTTATTAATTGCAATATTAAGAAGTAGGAAAGGTGCCTTACATGATATTGATAACTGATGAAGACACGAATGCAGTCAACATTTAATCACATGTCGAACGCATTAGAATTGAGAAGTCTCAATTCACTGCACTTTACTGTTCAGCTAATTAATTAGACTAAACTGTTTCATGGAGCTAAAAAAGTGCATACGCCTAAAGTTTCCATAGTGTTCTTCTACTTTCCTGGAAACTCGTGTCTAAGCCATCAAGTAGCCGGCAAGCAGTTCACTTATCTCGTTAAACAGTAATAGTCTTGTTTAATCTAGCTACTTTACTGGTTGAGAACTTTTTTCAATATTAAAATTACCATCTTAATGTATGTTGTATTAATTACATTCTATTCAATAGTTGTTTGCTGCCAATTAATTAACAAGAAAAACATCTTTGCTATGTAAAGGTTGTGGATGTGTGTTGTTTGATGTTTCGTTTTGTGGCTGCTCGGAAACAATGAGAATTTGCGGCGTCATTTAGTGCTTAATCATGTACCGTGCACGTTTTGTGCTAAGTAATAAACATAAATATGTCTGATAATTGTTATTAAATTGAAATTAATTTCAAAGAGTTTCTCAATTAATCATCGAAGTTTAAAGTTTTTCTAGTAGTTTATTAGAGTTTTATACAAATTAAATATTGTTTAAATTAATATCTCTCTCTCAAAGCTCTATTATGGCTCTAGAAATTGATGGAATAATAAATGTGCTATTTTTAACAAGACAACAGTTATTCCAAATAGAACCAATGTTTGATTCTTAATTCTTCATTTTGTCGATATTTTATCCATCTTAGGTATTATTGCAGCAAATTTAGAGTGTGAATTTGTTAGCTGATTAGATTAATTATAGAATACATTGTTTAGCAGTTATTGGGATTTATTACAATATTTATTTTCTAGCCTAACCTAACCAAACTCAAGTTTTATACTTTAAACGACGAATACTAAATAAAATTGATATGCAAATTACTTTCTATTTAACTAGGAAACCTAACCTTAGAATTACCTTTCATATATTTCCACTGGTATAATAGATTATTTTCCGTAAACAACCATACCGTTCTATGAACAACCAAAAACCAGCTGACGTCTTCCTCTTCCGTCCTGAAATAGCAAGTCTCTAGGTGGTGCTCCCTAGAGACTTGCAGTCTGTAATTAAACTCCTTGCCGCGTCGGCCACCCTCGCTATTCGCATTTCCTCGATTCGCCAAATACTATCGTGAATGTGGCTGAGATAGAGGTGAGGATAATATTATCTAACTTGTAGAGAAATTGATTCCAGTGTGGTGTATCGTCTACGACGGCAAAGCGGATCAAGGCGAGATTATGGATTTGGCAGAGGATTGGATTTTTTATGTTTCGAGCCAAGCTGGCATACAATTGGTGTAATGGGAATGTGTGGGAATAAATCTGACAAACTGATTGAACAAAATGTATTAATGCAGAGCCGAAGAATTGTAAACCTTGATATTGAATGTTGAACTTTAAATCACTGCAATTTACTTTAATCTAATAAATTGCATCGTAAATACTTGAAGTACTTGTTTTATTAATACTAATAAATTGGTATAAGCATTTGAAAATGTGGTAAAATTTAAACAGATGAAACATTAAATGAACCTAATAAGTCTTCTTTCAAAATTAAAATTTCATGTTATCTGAAGGTTTATTAGAAGTTAACCTAAAATTAGTTTTATAAACTTAACTATAACATTTACTTAATATTGATTTGTAAAACGTTTTTGGCAGAAGACAACAATTCTTTAGTATAATAAACATATAAAATTGATGATACACTGAAGAAGGCAGTATGTGTTAAGTTTCATCTTCATAATGAATATTAAACATCTTGAAATCGCTTTAAGATAAACAAATTTATTGCACTCATTGTTATTTTAGCAAAAAGTAAGATCAATGTAATTTGTGCCTAAAAAATCATAATCTCAATAATTGTGCATTAGATGCATGCACTATTTTAATGTAAAATGTGAATCATCTATTAATTGTGTTTATTTCTCGTTTGGAATACCAGGAAATATTTTTCATTTTTTAAATCTTTGCACTTGCTAATAAAAATCCGTTTCTTTTTAGAATCACTTTTCAAAATTTGCAAATTATATCTGATTCAATAATTATCTAACAATTTATTTGATATAAATGATACAATTTTACAAAATCAAACAAATCAATAATATTATTGATTCTGGTTAGAAAGTGTCTAAGACTTTAACACTTCTTAATATTCTTCTTAATAATAAGAACGTTTTCGGCATGTTGCCTTCTTTAGTATCTTGAGTTATATTTGCTGTTTTATTGCAAACAGTAATTCGTACAAACCAAAAACTTTCTATAAACAAAAAGTAATTAATAGATGATACTGAAGAAGGTACCACGCCGAAAACATTTTACCAATCAATAATAAGTAAGTGTTATAGTAAAGTTTAATCAACATTAATAAATACTGAGTACAAATCACATATTTTGTTGACTATATGAAATTTTAAACGTGACAATTTCTATTTAATTTGTTGCTTCTTATATTACAATACACACTTTTGTTTCTAAATTCATCGTATAGGATCTGACAAAGCGGTAATTCCTGCTGATTTATTGAATTTCTACGTATCCATCCTCTATTAATGTTATCATTAAACCTATATTATTTATGCGATTTGAGCAATAAATTTGTGTGAATAATTTCTTCTTTTTATTCACCTTCAAATCAATCTCCCTCTCTATTCCCTTTTATTTCCCATCTACATTTCCGCAATTGCTCGTTCATTGTAAGCACAACGTTTTCAAATTGGACTGCTCTCTGGCTGCTCGTTGGGCACAAACCAAACGCTCACCATCCACTTCAACCGTCATCAGAATCGTTGCCAACTACCTCACACCACTATGCCCCCATCAATTCCTACATTTAAAACGAAGAAGAAAAAAAAGAACTAAAATTTATCGCTTGCCACTAAAATTACATCTGCAAAAAACCCACTTCAATTGGTCCCGGAAGGGCCCAAAGTGTTAATTTGAACATTGGCAGTTCATTTACTATTCCAATTTGCGAATGCCAATGTGCGTTGCATGGAACACAATAGCTTTCCGGCTCTGAGGTTCCGGGATCGATCAACGAGTATTGTTTTTCATTCTCGTCACGGGAGTGTAGCTAGTGTGACATTGTGTTTTCCAACCACTACACTTTTACTGCGAGTTTACACAGAGAACCTAGTGGAAGATATCCGAGGATAATCTAATGTAATCAAGTTGCCGGACTGGGTTTGAGTTGGATTTTTAAGCTTTCCTCCACTGTTGGACAGTCATGTCTACAAGATGTTGGGGGATTGGGGAGATGATGCACGATTGCTCTCGAGAGCCTCAGGCTTGCAATTGTGAGGGATATGGCGAAATGGAGACGTTGAAAGCAAGCATAAAGAATCGCAATGCGGACGTGGGTGATCACACGCACGGACAGAGGTTTTCCTCCCGCTGAGACACAATCTGCAAATCATCAAATCATCGATGATATCCTCACAACTCATCCATGTGCTCATCACAGAGAAACGAATGTTGTTGATAGATTCGGGTTAGCAAATTTAGGTACGTAGATTGTAAGTGTTCAACCTGTTTATTAAGACGTTGCTTGTTTTGACTCAGTTTTGCAGAAAGCGGGCTTCGATTTGTTGTGTTAGGCGTCTCTCTAAGCCACTCCCTTTGCAACACCCCCCACCCTGTTGGCAATCGCACTTAATGGCGTACTCTTTCTACTCTCGGCTGGGTTTCACGATTTGTTGGATAAATATTTACAAGAACATCTGTCTGACGATATAATCAATAAACTACTCGTTGTTCGTAATTATCCAATAAAGCGATGGAAATTAAACTTGCAATTTAGTTAGAGCAACAAATCATCATTAAGGTTAAATTAAATCGTTAACAACTGGTTTGAGCAGAATTATAATATTATTCATCTTTGCCTTATTTTAATTCATTCCTTACATTTTAATCAATTCAACAGTTTATGAAAGGAGAACCTTTTTTCCACGCCATGTACAACGCAACTAGGCGGAGTTTCCGCTCTTTGCGGAAACGCACCCCACTGCGCATACTGCTATTGGCCGGTTAGCGGACGCGCGCCACTCCAAAGCCCCACCACCCTACCCGAGGCCCGCTTAAGAGAGGGGTTTGTGTTGGCAAATATTGGTTCACAAATAGACCTGTTTGTGCGTGTTTAGTGATGCTCGCTGGGCTTGCCAACGACACGATCACGACAGTTAGAATCGAGGACGCGAGGACTAACAAACACCCTTCGACATTCAATCAGCCCCTTCTGCGTCCAAGTGCTTAATAAACCAGTTCAATTAATTGAAGTGTAGTGTTTTGGAAGTATTTCAAGTGATCTGCATTCAGGTTGCAAAATGTGCAGTAATGAACCAACACCAACGACGCCCTCACCTAGACTTCCGATTCCCTTCGGCTTGGAGAACGGTCCACGAGCTTTGCTTCCAATTGACCAATACCGTCTTCAGTTGTATCAATACGCAGTAGCTGAACGCCTGCGTTATCCGCTAATCAACCCATTTCCGACGCCTCTGCCCTGCTACCCAGCTTTATTTCCACGAGTGCTGCAGCCCGAAGAACCCAAACCACAGCATAGCTACATTGGTCTCATTGCAATGGCTATCCTTGGAGCACCTGAGGGCAAACTAGTGCTCTCTGATATCTACCAACACATCCTAGATAACTACCCATACTTCAGGACACGAGGACCAGGCTGGCGGAACTCAATCCGACACAATCTCTCGCTCAATGATTGCTTCATCAAAGCAGGCCGCTCCGCAAATGGCAAAGGACACTATTGGGCTGTTCATCCAGCAAATGTCGACGACTTCCGCAAGGGTGACTTCCGCCGTCGGAAAGCTCAGCGCAAGGTCCGCAAACATATGGGATTGGCGGTAGATGAAGACGGAGCAGATTCACCATCGCCTCCACCCTTATCAGTGTCACCGACCGGAATGCCTGGACCTTCTTCAACTGCCGTCTTCCCTACAATGTTGGTCAATGCTGGACCAGGAGGACGCGGTGCATCAAGAAAAAGACAGTTTGATGTTGCTTCTCTGCTGGCGCCTGATTCAGGCGATGAGACTGCCGAGGAGGATATCGATGTGGTGTCTGCGGATCAGCAAGAGTTGCATCCGACGGCGGCAGTGGCGGCGGCTGCAGCTGGAAGGACATGGCCCATGTTTCCGATTGTTAACTATTATCAGGCATTGTTGCAAGCTAGACCGACGCAGACCACTGAGGCAAATCTAAATAGTCCTGAGGAGACAAATTGATTCGAGATTACCGAACAACGTGCACTTATGTGATTTAGTCTAGTTGCGATTAATGTATGAATTAATTTATTCAAGTTATGATGTTTTGGTGCAATCTCTATGGATGAGCTTCTATGGAATGAGAAGGAATCATGTTGACAACAATAACGAATATTGTATATATTGTAATAATGCCGGCAAATGTGTGATGCATTTGAAGGCAATCGATTTATGTAAATGTAATGTATGATCTAATCCAAACAGATCTGGCTCTGTAATTGATAATCAAACAAAATATATGTAAATATAGTATCTATAAATTGCTTTATTCTATTTACTTTGCATCAATAATATTTTATTCTAAGTTTACTACTTGGACTCTTAAAGTGTTTCTCTTTCTTATTCTATTATCGGTATGATTTGATGATATTTGCTTTCTTTACTGCTATTAAAGTGAAAAACATCAAAAACGTGTGATAATTTCCTTACTCTTAATTTAATCCGATTTAATTCCATTTATCGATTAATATTTTTTCAATTTAATTTTAATGTTATGACTATTATTGTTATTATTTTGTAAACGATGATTTAATTATTGTTTTATAGCTAAAGGGTTGATTGTGGGATTTTTACAAATTTAATCTAAAATTTTCTCTAGAATTAGTAGTGGTAGTAGAAGTAGTGGTTTTTACCTCAATACATCAATTGATTATTAATTTTTACTTCAATTCTATTGAGATGCAATAGATTTGTTTAGGATTCTTAATATCATCAATGACTATTATCTACTATCTATAACATTACCTGTGCAAACTATCCGATAATATAAAGTGTTTTACAGTCAAAACCTCGATTAGCTTTTAATTCAACTCCAACGACTTCACCCATATTTTGCTTCTATTGTTTCTTTCTCATAGCAAAAGCATTAATAAATTTCTTGCTTAGATTCTATTCTGCTAATAGATGTTCTTGCAAGTTATTGTAAGTTGTTTGCATATTGTGTATTGAAGAGAATTAAGCATTTCACTATTATTTCCGGATTTTCCAATCTTCACCCAAGAACGGAATTTCCTGCCTGTTCTTACAACTTAATACATCTCCTCAGCGGGATTATCCATGCGGATCTTTTTAACGTAAATATCCACACGCTTTGAAACCCCTGTTGGCGTGATTACGAGTGCGTTTGTGCACAATAGACATAATATTTTGGATATTACCTCTTGCTTTGCTGTGTGGTACACTCATTGGAAGAGTAAGTACTATTAGCGGTGCAGGCTGCTAGAGTTGATTGAATTGGAATTAATTTGTAAGCCACGGAGTGTGTCATGTCAAGTATTAGAAAAAGTTTGAAATAAATTAATTAGGGGCAAATAAAGAAAATATAGGGTATTAATTAAAGAGAAGAATAGTAGAGGAAGACGTTTAGTTGATAACTTTATTTACAAAATAATCAAATATAATCTTTTATAATATTTAATAATTTTGATTAAATTTTCAATTTAGCTGCTACCGGTAATTTGAAAAATAACAATGAAATATGATTAATTAAAATTAGCAGTTGCAGAATAATTGCAAATTATAATAAATCATATACTATTAATTTTTAAGTAATAAAAAGAAGAGAACTACGTGAAGTATTGCACACTAAATAACAATAAAAGATTCATAAATGCAAAATAAGAATAATATCTTAAATTGTTAAACTGCAAAATACGTTAGTTTTAAATTTAAAAAAAAAATTAAATTATATTTCTATGAATGTAGTTACTTAGAAGAGTGTTACTTTTCTATTTTCATTAGTTTTCATATTCTAATATAAACCAACAATAACCGTTTCCTGTTTTTTTTAAAACTTCAATGTTTTAAGTGTTTTTTTTTTTTTTTCTAAATTACCAAACAAAACAAACACAAAAAATGGCAGAATCTCAGATTAAATTTGACTTGACACAGTTTATTTAAAGTTCAATCAAAGAAAATAATTTGAATGCCAATAAAGAAATTAGTTTTCTATTACACTTCGTTGGTTATAAGTGGATTGAAATACTAGCAAACAAACGCTTGCAAACAAAGTTATTTGTCATTTCAAATATGAAATCCTCAAGTACAAGTTTTCTTGCTTTTATTTTATTTATAAATCATAATACTTTCGGATAGAATGCGACCATTTTTAAAATATTCCCTCATCCTTTACTCTCGAATAATCTATTTACAACCATTATTATCATCATTGTTACAAGTCAAATAATAATCACATAACACTCTATTACCAAGCCAACATAAGCTCATTTGTGCAACCCCCGAGGGCATCCGAATTGCATCCTGCTCTTCTTGCTCCCTTTTTTACCCGCTGCGACCACCTAGGGCCAGTCCATTCCAACACCTCGCACAATTACAAAACGATTTATAACAATATCGCGTCTGGTGGCTGAGGCGGAGTGTAAGTAAGACACCGCGGGGGTTGCTCCGGACGGACGCATTCACAGCTCAATCTCACATTGTGCGCGCAAATCGCGGCTCAATTCAAATCGTCCAAAATCACACTTGAATCCACGCCACACGAATAAAACTGTACACACTTGCAATCTATGCGCGTGTATGCAGCGAATGAGAGTCGACACAATTGTAATTATTTACTCATTTAGCCACACTCCAGTAAATACAAATAGAGTGCACAATTGCAATTAGACGCCGTTTATGCACACCCAGCCAAGCAGACTGAGATTTCTATTTGAAAGCCGTGTGGGTACAAGTGGAAAAAAGTAGAAAATCTTGTTGATGCTGTTGTGCAGTGGTGTTTTACACCTCGGGGTGGCTTATGCTCGTACTTATCACACACGCACATTGAAGTGAATTAGATGGTGGATGTGTGTTCAGATGGATGCACATTGGAGTTCGTTATTTTGTTACTTGCTGTTAATTTCACACCTCTTGAGTGGCTGTGAATGGGGTTGCGCATGGAGGAGAGTTGTGAGATGTGGTTGTTTGTTGTTTACTTTGACTGCTACCGGTAGAAAAAGAAATAAACATGATGGTGAGGTGCAAATATTTTTTGTACTTAATTAAACAGACCAAATGTTTACATTCGTTGATTAATTGAAGGAAACATTTTGATAATACTTGAAACACAGATCATTTAATTAGTGTTGCTTATAGCTTATTTTATTTTTTTATGATAATTAAGTTAAAATTAACCAAGAAACATAATTCAAACATAGAACTCTATGAATTAATATAAAAGCTGAATTAATTACAGCTCGTGATTTTCCAACCATTTTCACATGATTTCAAATGATATTAGATAAGTAGATTACAATTTATTATCGATTTACACCAGTATATTGGTGATAAAAATTATTAATTTGCGTTGAATTGTTGGATGAAATCTGTTTAATGTTATTTTTAGTTTGATCCAAAAGATCAAGAAAATATTTGATAGACACAGATTACATTTTGAATAAATTGAATAGATTGTAACACTGTTATTATTATTTTGTTGTTATTTTGTAAAAAAAGATTTAGGTATTGTTTTTCAATGGTTGAAGAACAAACACTTGGAAGACATCTAATTTAGTTAGTTTTGAAGTGTAGTTTTAAGTTGCCATTTTGATTTTGTGCAACAATTAAATTTTTATTATATTTTCTATAACAATTAAGTTAACGTTAAGCAAAATACATAATGCTTTATCATTTGGATATGAAATAAGTAGAATACTTATACAATCATACATATATAAGGCCATCGACCAACGATCCTTCAGCCATAAAAAAACAATAATTACTGAAATAATAAAACTTATAATAATATGGTTTCCTTCAAACGGGTAGAAGTTTTCGAATGTGTGAAATTAGCGGTTCTTGAGGAAGGGTAGATTATTTCTAAAATTAAATATTAATGGTATATGAAAATAATGAACAGTTATAAACTAAGAAACAGATTTGTTGTATTGCTTATTTGGCAATATGTCATGAGAACTATAAGCAGCAGTTCTTGTTTGCTTCGTTTTCATTAATTTAAATAGAAAATATCCGAATATTCAATAACCGAATTTAGAGCACTAATATTTTAAACAATTCATTGCTCAAAATGTCCACAACCCAGCTGATGCTATGATATTATACCACCTAACCTAGCCTGATTATTTATAAGATTTTATATTTTCTCTGAAAACCTTAATTTCTATTGATTAGTTCGTCACTTGCGATAGTTAAATTAAGTAAAGTTGGTAGCTTATGTAATACACTTAAAATTCCTTTGCAATGTAAGCCAATCCTTTCCACTCACTATTTATTTTTCATGGACATGATGAAACGAGAGAATTTCCGGTGTTATTCTCTGATTCTCACGCGCCCAAACATTCTCAATCTATTTTTTTTTTCGTTTTCATCTGTTTTGAACACATTTTCAATCTCAACAAAACTCTTTTCAGGCTTGGTGTACTTTGCGTAAAGGTAACCCATCCGAAAACTTTGTCTCCGCACTGTGTATGTTGCAGTTGTAAAGATTATGCACAATTCGATCACCACAATGCTCGCAAAGTGTTTATTCGGTCGAGTTGTTGTGGCTGGCGTTTTAAAAGTGCAGAGCTGATGTTAGTCAAGATAAGCGCAAATAATAAACATCTACATAGAAAAGATGCAAAGAATAGAAAAATATTCCGAACGTGAGAATGCCAACAATGGCAAACATTTCCATTTGTAATAATGGTTATATATTTATTACGTTGAAATATTTAGCGATTTAAACCAACTGTAAAGTGTGAAAAATAACAAGAATACTGAACTAATAAATTGCATTAACTTAATGGAAATTAAACTTTCTATAGGCTTTGAAAAAATGCTTTATCTATATTTAAATTGTTTATGTTTTTTTGTTTTGATTAGTGTTTAGAAATAATATCAAATAAATACTTTTAGTTTCTAATGCTAACTGACATTCTGTAATCGTTATATTTATATTATTAAAATTTCATATTTCTATAAATTTTTCTCATCTTCATTAAAAGATACTTCTTTCATTAAACAAAAAAATCATTAGAAAGTAAATAAAAATTAGTAATATTAAGAAACTTCTTTTTCTTGAACGGTTAATAATCTAAGTTCACAAAATTGATTTCATTTTTACACAAATACTTGTAATTTTTACTTAAAAAAACTGTTTTAAAATAGATTCTTTTTATTAATTTCTAAAAATACATAAATTAATATAAATACAAATTATCAAGTTAAATTAACTAGAAATACCAATTCTGGCAGCTTTTTTTAAGCAACGTAAAATAATAATAATAATATATTTACAAGGCCATCCACCAACGAATTTTCAGCTATGATACAACAATATTTAAATCATCGTTTACAAAGTATTAACAGAATAAAATAACATCAATAATAGTTATATAGGTTTTTTTCAAATTGTGTAAAATTTTTCAAATGTGTGAAATTAAGAACTGTTTCTTGAAGTTTTTTCTTAATTTACTCAAAACACAATCTACTTGTATCAAATAATTTCTTGAACTGCTTGGATAAAATTAGAAGTAACATTAAACAAATTTCATGCAACAATTCAACGCAAATTAATCATTTCTATCAAAGATATCACCAATATACTGGTGTAAAGCAATAATAAATTGTTTGTATTTTTCTTATCTAATATCATTTGAAGTCATGTGAAAAAAGTAAGAAGAGCACGAGGCGTAATTAGTTTTATGTTTGAATTATCCTCTTGATAAGTCAAAAATTTACTTATTATGAATCATTTAATTCTTTGTTAATTTAAACTTAATTATTAGAAACAAATATAATAAAACTTTAATTGCTTTGTTTCCCCCGCTTTGTACCATAGTCGATATGCCGTCTGACTGTAGCAGTGACAGCGAGGGACACAGATTAAAATTCTGCTGGGGGTGGTATATTTAATATAATGTTATAATGTTTCCTCCGGCTTCAGTCCTAATAACTGCGAATAACCCTAGTAGTTGATGCAGTATAATGAAGTTGCATTATGCTCCAAAAATAACAATTGTTATGCATAAAATTAAAATGGCAAACGAATTCACTTCAAAACTAACTAAATGACCTGTGTTCCAAGTACGTCTTCTTCTACTGGCAGCAGTCAAAGTAAACAACAAACAACCACATCTCAACCTCGTTCACAACCACTCAAAATGTGTGAAATTAACAGCAAGTAACAAAATAACGAACTCCAATATGCATCCACCTGAATACACATCCACCATCTAATTCACTTCAATGTGCATCAAACTATGTGATAATTTTGCGCATAAGTTACTTTAAGGTGTAAAACTTTTTATTGATACCGTACACAATCTTTAATTTCCTATCTGTGATTGAATTCAGTTGAATATAAAATTAACTTTCTAGACATGACTACTACTTTTTAAAGATCTCCCACAATACAAGAAATATTTTCTTTTCAAATTATTATTTCGAGGCATTCTCAAGATTTGTGCGACTCACCCTCAGCCGTCAAGTGAAGACGGACGTCGTAGACATTTTCAAAATGCGCACAAATTGTACAAATATTTCAACAAACTCTAGTGATGTGAAGAAGCAAAAGATTGGTGGAGATTCTACTCAAGTTGGAATTCTATTAAAATAACATCAAAAATCAACAAATTCTTCGTCAATATCATTTCCATAGAATTCATTCTTTTCAGAGAAAACCATTATATCAAAAATTAAACTGAACTATAAACACATCAAATTAAACAAGACGCTGTAAGCAAGCATTACAAATAGATTTGTCAAAACTACGATTTTAACGGAATATCTAAGTTTCTAAAAAAAAGTAAAGGTACCTTTCTGCTATTTTCTAAGCTTCCTTAATAAACAAATTACAATTATTTTGTAATGTAATGTTGCATACAACATTAAATGAATACCCACTGATTACAATTTACAGGAAATACATTTAAAAATTAAATAATTTTTTTTACTAGAAATACTTCTTAAGAATATTCTAAAGTTTTGTTATTGAGTGGTGTATTTTTGGGTATTTCAGCTTATAATTTGAGCAATAGTTAAATAAATTTCTGCTTAAATCCTTGAAAATTTAATTCAACCACAAACTTTGCACACAAAATTCGCTTTTTTTAATATTGGAAAAATAAAATTGTTATGTTAATAAAACTATAGCACTATAACACTTGCTTTTAGTTACTTGGTATAACGTTGAAGGTATGTTGCCTTCTTCAGTATCAATTCAGTAACCAGACTCAACAATACTCTTATAAACTTCATCTGCAATTTATTACAAATGCATAAATTACTCTTTACGATATACTGCATCTGTATGTTGTAATCTCTTTGTCTACATGATAACCTGGGCTATATTACGCAGCGGAAGTTCATTGGTGACTCAATTGGGCCCGGCTGATTTTAACAAATTCAAGGTATGACCGCTCAAACAATACCTTCTTTCTTCTCAGCAACTAACTATTCAAATTGCTGAAGTAGGCAAAATGCCTTCTACGTTTTACCAAGTGACTAAAAGTAAGTGTTATAGTGCTATAGTTTTATTAACATATTATTATTATGTTGATAAAACTTCACTATTGCCATTGTTACCGATTTATATAGTTTCCGAATTAGTTCTATTGAGTGGAGGATGGTCGGTTGTTTTTTCTGTCGAGGATTATGTGATTAGTCGTAAGGATTTAAAGATTGTCTGGAAGTGTGACTGGGTATGCTCATTAAAAAGTATTGGGTTATTTAGTTTATGTTTCTAGATCTGAAGGTTCTCCTTAATGTCTAAATGAAGAAGGCAACATGTCTTGAACGTTATACCAAGTGACTAAAAGTAAGTGTTATAGTAAAGTTATATCAACATATGAAACACTTCGTAACCACACTCAACAATACTCCAAATATAATTATGAAATTGCTTAATTTTTAAAAAATAGATCTTCTTGATGATTGATATATTGTATTAAATATGTTCACATTCATCTACTGAATGGTCATGGAAAATTAAGAATAATCGATGACTTTTGTGTTCATTTGTCAAAGATTATAGAAGATTAGTAAAATTCTCTTTCAATACTTTTTTATTATCTAGAATATGTTTTTTTTTTTATTTAAATGTTACATGTGTAATATAAATAATAATCTATCTTTTCAAAAATCAATCAAACTTTTATAAAATACCAATTAATGTAGACAAATTAAATAATTTCAAAATTACAAATGTCACTAGAAAGTCTATCAGTTCTGGTAAATAATAACATTTTATCGGCAAATCTCCAAATGTGTTCCTCTTTCTCATATTTTGATTTTTACCACTCAAGCAACATTTCCCATCTCGACCATCATGCTTCTGATGACTTGCACTTTCTCATCCATGCCTCGGCAAGTCGGTTTCCTCTCGTACCGCTTAAAACAATATCAAAACACAAGTGATTTGACAGCCATTTGTGTATAATTTTATTATGCCACATTATGCTGCGTTTCATGCCAGCATTATACAAGATATCAGACAGCTTTTGTGCTCAGTGCTTCACTCATCTCATATTCTGTCGAGCGAGAATCTCTTCACCGTCTTTACGAAGTCGTTGTGGACCTGAACCAGACTTCATTAAGATCTATTCAGAGTTGATCCGAAATTTATGTTGAAATTTTTCGCCTTGTGAAGTTTGGATTGCACTGTTCGGTTGGTTGTCATTTGTTTGGATAGCAATGACATTTGTTATTTGTGCTTCCCCGGTGGTAGCTTGAAGAACTCAAAGTGGTGTGTTGGAGTGTTTGCTGTAAGCGAACTCCGGTGGACATTACACGCTCGCTGCCAAAGACAAACAATCAATGTCGAGATCAATACACACACACACACCTAACCTCAACAATGCAACATGCGCCCAGGAACAAACAGAATCTGCTGTCAACATTCCAGCTCATTGTCCGTCCTCCATTGAAACACGTTTTGTTTATTCCTCGGTACGCAAAGTATAGTGGTGTTCAGTTTTCCAACGACTACTAAATATTTGCCTCCACTCTACTCCCGGCCCAGGCAGCAGCAGTCGACACCTTCATGTTTTATGTAACTTGTATGCAAATAGCCCCGACACTCCCGACCGTTTCTCTGCTTTGGCGACCAACCCAGCCATCCGCCCGCCTCCCGACCCTTCCATTGCATCCAGTTTCCTATCAAGGCGCATTCCCACTGCTGGCGAGTTTGGTGTTTCAGCGGCGTCTGGGTTTTTTATTGAATTATTTTATTCCGCAACGCCACCAACACCCCTCGACGGCGCCGCATTTCAACATTTGCGTGAATACATTCGGGGTTTGCGCACGTTTACACCCTTCGTCGGGGAACAAAGGCCGGCGTCGTCTTCCCTACGCGCGCGCGCGCGCGCACCACCTTAATTCCTTCAATTATCCGAGAGAAACTTTCAGCCGCCGCTGCCTCCCCGACGGCAATAACTGTTTTGTCATGTTTCACCACCCCAGCGCAGTCAACAGCACAACGACGACGCACTCGTTAAACGTGTAATTAACAGTTTAGCGTTTACAAATCGTTACCGGCTACGCTACAATAGACGTCCATTTAGTGAACGTATGCAACCAAGTATACAGCATAGTTATATCTTTTGTTCCGACGAGATGTATTTAAATGAGAATTATCATAGGAAATTGCGTATATTCTGTGTGATTTTTTTTTGTACAAAGGAATAAAATAAATGCGTAATACTCACTTATTTACATACATTTACCATCGCAGCGAGAGAAAAGTTTCCTCTTTTATTTTTGTAAAAATTGCGTTATTTGAACAAATGCCGCAGGACAACTACGTCAGAAAGAGATATTCTCCCAATATATGCAATTTCCACACACAATTTCAACATTTTTTTTCCAACAAAAAAAAAACTGGAAAAGCACAACATTTTCAACATGTATGTAACCAACATAACTAAGAAAATACTTTTCGCAAAGATGATGTGGATTGATGTTGATGTGACGTTTTGAGTGACATCATCACACTGCATGTTTGCCGCCCCTCGCCGTTGCCGCCGGCGTGCAATTTGCGTGCGTTTACACATTCATGTCACTCGCGGCGCTTCTTCGCGCGCCCGAGGTATGTGTGGGCGGCTTCCGCGATGCGAGGCGCAATTGACTGATGGACGTGTGTGCGGAATATTTACGGCGATGCGGGCATGAAAATAAGATCAAAAACATTTTAGCGCATTATTTTCGCGAGCGTTTGTGCGCTCTGTTGAATATTTTCAAACGCGGCTAGTGCGCGTACAAAGAAGCCGGAGCACATCAAACATGTTTTGTTTTTTGCGTGCCTAGATGCGCAGAGCAATGGGAAAGAAATATTTATTGAGATCAAATATGTTGTTGTGGAACATATCAAGTAAATGTTTAAGAACTGAGTGACGAAATATAGACTGTATTTAGAAAGTATAAGTTTAAATCTAATGGCAATTTTCTATATTGTGTGGATATAATAACATAACTATAACACTTACTTTTAGTCATTTGGTAAAACGATGCAGACAAGTTGCCATTTTTACCGATTCATATAGTTTCTAATTTGGTACTATTGAGTGGAGAGTGGTCGGTTGTTTCTTCTGTTGGAGTTGGGTATTTTAGAGATTATGAGATTAGTCTTAAGGGTTTACAGATTGTCTGGAAGTGTGTATTGGGTTATTTAGTTTATGTTTCTAGATCTGAAGACTTAATGTCTAAATGAAGAAAGCAACATGCCTTCAACGTTATACCGAGTGACTACCATATTAGTAAGTGTAAAATTTAGTAAAATTTAGTAAAACTTAGTAAAATTTATTTGTAGAACGTTTTCGCCTTGTTGCCTTCTTCAGTATATTAAGTAATAAGTGTTAAGGCGCTGTTATTTGCTGTTTTATTGCAAATAGCAAATTCAGTGAAGTTTATATTTAGTATATATAAATACTTTTAATTAAATGTGTCCCATTTCGGGCAGATTAGCAAATAAACTACAAGCCAAAAACCTTATATAAACAAACAATAATTAATAGGTGCTGACATAATGAATATTAGACAATTTATGACCACACAATAATTTTCTTTATGTACTACTAAAAAAAAATTATTAAATTATTGAATATCGCTTACAAATTCATCATAGAAGTGTAATTATCTACAAGGAGTTTTATCACGTAAACTAATATTAAATAATATTGACACAATTATAAGAAAATGCAACAAAAGAAAACATTGTGGACAATCGAATGAAATGTATAAATTCCAACTGACCAAGTTACGGAGGCGGCAATTTACAATTAATAACGTTGTGTTTTGCACGACGATGAAAAAAGCAACTTTTGTTTTAAGATAATTCACCATTGGTTACATAAAAAAAAGATATATTTCTGAAGAGCATCTCTTGAGCAATAGATTAGTGTTAATAAAGTAGATTTGTTGGTAATAATGCCTCCATAAGTACAAAATTATTCTTGGCGTTAATAATGGCGGCAATCAGCTATTTTGTGCAGTTCTGACTTAAATATACATGCATATTGTTTAAACAAGTGTTAATAAAATAATAATAAAACATAAGTCTACGTAAAGCCATTCCAAATGAATTCTGTTACGATGAATAAGGCGGCAACCTACAATTATATACAACATCTTTCATAAAAAGATAACACCTTGGAACAACAAATTTCTGATCGAGATGGCATTAACAGCATTCGATCAATTATAATTTTCTAAGACACAGGTTTTCGAAAATTTTCGAATCGTTGATCGTTTCCTTTTTAAGTTTCGATTTTAGTACTTGACCGAATTTTGGTTGAGATTTGATATATTGTTCCAAAAGATCCGTAATTATTATTCGAACATTTAGCTGTTTTCAATGACAATTTGTGAATAGATACCAAAGAAATGTGTGATAACGTGATTTGTTTACCTTCACTCAAAGTGAATTTTTGTGCCTAAGTGCAGACGTTGATTTGAACGCATATTCCAAACAAATATACATTTGGAATGTAATAAAAGTATGTTCACTTGACTCAGCATGAGTTGCTCTATACGACACTAGTATTTCAATTCACTTGACACATTTGGTTTTTGAGATAGAATTGTTTTAGTCGCAAAATTGAAAATCGATTATAACTCATTTTTGCCACTGCAACAGTTCTAAATAATTCGACTCTCGCTGCACGAAGCGAGCAATGCATGCTTACTGCACTCTTTGTTTCCAAAAAATAAAGAATTAAATGAAAGCATGTTGGAGTGATGCAGTGTGCACACAAATACAAAACACTTGCCCACTCATCATTTACAATACGATAGGGGTATCATATTACTTAAACATTGCTCGCAGAACGCAGGGCGAGTGATTCGAATTATTGAGTCGCGAAAAGTTTCAATTTTTCGAGTAAAAAGATTCTAGCTCAAAAACTAAATGCGGCACAAAATTATAATACTAGTGTCGTATTAGACAACTCATACTCAATCCAGTGAACATACTTTCATTTCATTCCAATTGTATATTTGTTCGGAATATGCGTTCATATCAGCGTCTGCACTTTTTCACAAATTCCCACTTTGAGAACTTATAACTTTGTAACTTATAAATATAAACAAATTACGTTTTCACATATTTCTACGGTATCTATTTACAAATTGTTATTCAAGATAGCTAAATAATCTAACAAAAATTATGGAAGCTATGGAACAATATATTAAATCGCAACCCAAATTCAGTCAAACACTAAAATCCAAATAAGAAAAAAATAATCGAGGATTAATGCCATCTCGATCGAAAATTTGCTATTCCCCAGTGATAATAGATAAATTAGCCGACTTTAGGACATTTGTTAGTTATGTAAGCAATTAAAGTAAATATATTATAAAAGAGTAAGTGTTAAACTATCAATTTACCTAGAATACAAATATTACTTTATTTGTCATTAGGAAAGTACGAGAAATAATTCTAATGTAGTATATCAACTACTATGGGTTCAACTATGCCATTACTTAAGTCAACTCCTCCCCATTCTCTCACAACAATCCTATCCGAAACCTCTAAATCCTTGTTTCATTCAGCCGCCTAATCTGCCCATCATCACGCCTGCCAGATTCCCCAAAAATTGCTTCCATCTTCTTAAAAGTAGCCACCACTTGATGGCTCTCTAGAAGCTGTCAAACGTCGGTAGCAGTTGGTTGATGTTGATACTGATGCGCTGAAGATGGATCCAAAATGGCGCCGAGTGTCGGCATCATCGGCATCCGGGAAAATTACACCTCGCGGCGCGATGGCACTCTAAAGTCGACAACGATAAAGCGGATAAAACGATAAAAGCCAACACCGCCCCGGGAATAAATAACACACGACACGCCGATAGGGTCATTAATTAGCAGCACGCCGCGGCGACAAGTCAGCGTTTCTTCGCGCGTTCAACAACATATTTGGATGTTTTATAAAATCTTCCATCCCACAGAGTAGAATTAAAAGAGCAACTCGTTGTCTGTTATAAAACGTGGCAGTTGGATTGAAAATGTGTAGAGTACTCTCCTGTAATTTGTGTTTTATCTACAACGGCCTCTCATTTTCACTTCGTCATTATCGGCGGCAATAATGCGCATTTCTTTGCTATGCAATAGAGCCGACAATGCCGGCTAACATGTAAATATTTTGTGCTTGATGCGTACAATGGCTTCTTCTGAGTTAAATCTGGTTGCGTTGATGGGCAGCTGAGTTTCGTCTCTTCAAGATGTTGCCAATTATTGTGTCGTAAGTGTTATGGCCACTAATAGATTTGGAGTGAAATAAGCATCAGTTATTAATTTATTCGGAGTAAGAATGAAGTGTTAAGTACGGCGCTTGGAAGGACGAGGCACCTTAAAGGGCCCTGCTGATCCCCCCCCCCTAGTAAATAAAGGATCTAAAACCCAGTTGGGTGGCAATAATCCGCGAGATTGGAAAAGCCATAATAAAAAAATATTAAGTTATTCACGCTTTGATTTTATTTTTTCTTTCCTTATTTAGAACACGTAGTACATATTCTAACAAAATTTAAGTAGCTTTACTTACCATTCTTCATTCCTTCAAGTTATAAAATTATAAAGATTATTACAAAATAATAATAATAATAATTTTGCTACAACGACAAGTATCTCAGTGAAATAAAGCATTTGTAACAGGCCGAATACAAATTAACAATATTGATTAAATATGTCCAAAGATTGATGATAGACTGACCAATTATGACAAAAGAAAAAAAAGTTGCAAACAGAACAAAACATATATACAAAACATACATATAGACCGTCATGAAAAGAATAATTTAGCACCTACAACTTTTGAAAATACGCAGCAAAAAATGTAGGAATATTTTAAATAAATACCTATCTCAACTGAATAAAAAGCTCTCAAACATCACAATTAATATATTTGTTTTTCTTGTTTCTTTCAACTTTTCTTGAGTCAGCCTGGTGGACTCTTTTGACTTATTGCTGAATACAATTTAAGCAGATTAGAAAAATAGAAAACATGGTATTTAGTAATAAATATTTGCTAATCTTGTTATTTACCAACACAAAAATTTTCAAAAATATCATCCAGCATATCTGATGAACAACTTTTCCCTAAAATCCCAGCCAACTGCGCAATTCCAACACGCATAAAATGCGACTTCATATCAATTGCATTCTCGCCTATTAAAATGGCATCCGCAATGTGTTTTTCAGCTTTTTTAACAGCTTCTAACGTACGTATTGTGCTGAATTGTACGTCATCTGGACTAAAGTCATTGTACCTGCAAAACAGAACCATACATTAACCATACTAGTTGCTTCAAAGCAACAAGAAATGTAAAACAAAACTTACATTTCTGATATTTGCTGACTGAAACAATCAAAAACTTCGTCAACTCCAATATGTCTCACTACTGAAGTCCCAATCACATTTTTTGCCGTGAGCAAATGCTCAAAATGTGGCAAATCCTTTACTTCGATCAAATCTAACTTAGTAACAATTACAATTGTATTCTTAACGAATAACTTCTCATGCGAATCAATAAACTCTCCATTACTACGAATCAAATCAGAAACAAACATGTCTTCCACGTAGTTTTTAATAATCGCACAAGATGGTGACATCAGTCCTTGCACCATATTAGTCTTATGATAATTTTGAGCGTATTTTAAATAAACATCCGCACTAATTACCAAAACATGTAAAGCAGTATTAAGATCAAATAAAACCTCAATGCTTTTCTGCATAGCATCAGTTTCAATTCGATGAGCAGGATCATTGTCAAAGCCTGCAGTATCCGTCAAATTTATCGCATATCCATTAAGATCCATTCGTACTTGAATTAAATCCCTAGTTGTATTTGGCATATCACTAACAATTGCGCGATCTTCACATGTTAAAGCATTGAGCAATGACGATTTGCCCACATTTGTCATACCGTACAATGCTATATTAATGCCATTCTTAATTGTAAAACCTATGGCACTTTTTTTAATTGCTTGTTGCAGTTCTGTTTGAATATCGGTTAAGGTGGCGTCAATTAAAGTGAGGTCAATAGTAACATCATCTGTGTCACCAAATTCAATGTGACCGTCGATTAAACTAGTACAATCTGACAAACGTGAAATCCATTCATTGATTTTCTTAGATTGTACTCCTCGACTCAAAGTTAAGGCCTTAAAAATGCTAAACATGAATGGCACTGAATGTGATATGTGTATATAATACTCACTTGTATCCTTTGTATATCAGTCTCAGCACTCAACAAATCCCTTAATCCTTCAACCTCAACCAAATCCATTTTATTGTTATAAAATGCTCTCCTTGTAAATTCACCAGCATCAGCTATTCTTGCTAAATCAGTCTCTACAATACCTTTCAATAAACATTTAACAATTGCTGGACTTCCATGCACCTGTAATTCTAGTACATCTTCTCCAGTAAAACTGTTAGGGGCTGGAAACCATAATGCAAGTCCAGTATCAACTAATCCTTTATGCACTGGGTGAAATATCTTTGTAAATGTAGCATATCTAGGTTTTAAGGTTTTATTATTCAGTAGTAATAAAGATAATGCCATTGAGTTTAGTCCTGAGAGTCGAATAACAGCAACACCACATGCACCACTTCCTAAAAACAAAAATTAGTATGATCTGTATATTATAATATTATGTAGAGTTAAATACCTGATGCTAGAGCACATATTGTATGTTTATGCAATGGTAATTCATTCAATTTCACCTGATTTTCAAGTTTCTGTGAAATGTTTGTGGAAAGTCCAAAGTGCCGCTGAAAAAATTGTAGATTTCGAGAAGAAAAATTCGTTGATTTATGGTATAATTTTGTTGTTGAGTAAATTATAACATTGTTAAGATGATGTGCTATTGTTTTTACGTTAAATAAATTTAGAATTCGCATTATTTGATTTCGAAAATTGGTAAATTTAAATATGGTTGTTTAGTATGTAGAGGTTATGTATATGTTGAAGTAGTATGCTCTATACAAAGTGTTAGAAACTTCACAAGTTTGGTTCTATTTAAAACTTGGGTTTTAAAGCGAGGTAAAACAATAGAAAGTATTTCTAGCGACAATTTTTTATTAATGCACAAATACGGTAACATTTAAATTGTATACATGTATAATATTAACAAGTTATTATTTGGTAACATGCTACATCTTCATTTATTTATTTTTCTTTCGCATCATTTTCAAATTGTATCATCAAATAATAAAAAATATGGCAATTGACTACAATTTATGTATTTTATATCAGAATGCACCAAATAGAGTAACCTGCAGCAATACGATCAGATAGATTCAGTGATTTTTAACTTTGAGAGCATTGTAACTTCCCTAAAACCCCATAATCCACATTCTGCTTTTGTTCGCCTGTTGTCAGATTGGGCACTAGTCATCAGTTCTAATACTTAGTTAATTAGTGTATTCGTCTTCCAGTGGTTAGGTAGTTGCCATGTGTAAGAATTATGTCGATTGTAGTGAGAAACAAAAATCCTCCATCGCATTGTTTCTAATTGTTCTGAACCGAATTGCAAATCTTATTGCTCATTGCAGTTATTGTTGCCATTTAGTCATGTAGCATCTCACTTGCTTGGCGCAATATTAACACACAGAGAACATTTCAATAGGTCATAAAAGTTACAAGTCAAGTTTCAATGCGTTCAGCTTGTTGGTAAGTGGTGAGAATGGAATATCATCAAATAAATGATTTGCAGTGTACTTATTTACGCTTAAGAGATCAATAAATCTTGAATTTACGTTGACTGACAGCAAGAATACTTTTCGCATATATTTTTGTACGTAATTCGACTTAAGTCAATTGTTGTGGTATTCGTAGTGAACGCGATTTGTTCAAAATATCCAACAGATTAGTTAAAACGACTTATAACAATAGTAGCCTTAATAATTTTGTCATCTTCTCGCATCATATATATATATATATATATATATATATATACTTTATATGCTTATATAACTTTATATTATTATATCTAATGTATTGTCTTGAACCAGATATACATAAGTTAAGTACTTTACGCAATTTCACAATTTACAATGTTGCTTCAAATCGTCGAGTAATTGATGAGTTTTATTAGTTTATGTGGTGATCCATTAATCTCTCTTAAAAACGTGCCGACTACGAGTTTCTCATTTATGTTATTAACGTGAGTGTACTTGAACCAGTGGAACTTCTAGTGAGACTAGCACTCGGTATAGACATACAAAGTTTATGGCATTATAAGGCATACAAGTCGTTCGACCCTCCACCTAAACAAGTACACTTTGTATCATTCCATAGGTTAACCATTCACAAACCTAACCTAACATTTGCACTCGCATTCACCGCCCAACATGATAACTAACCGCATGCCGACGGCTAGCGGCACATTCTGCCATAAATGTTTGTCTCACACAAGTAGTTAAGAAGAAATAGAACACATCTATAGCAAGTCTAAAGATTGAAATGACTTGAATTGAAAGACTTTACCATTGAAACAATACCACCGAGATCACAACAAGTTTCAAAAACATTGTATCTCCATTTATCCGCTAAACACGTGATGCTGACGAGTGATGCATATTTGCTGGATAAAAACCATCACGTAATAGAACATCAATAACATTACAACAATCATTCCCGCACTCAGTCGCATTCTTTAACCCTTAACGCGTTTAGAACATTCGAACATAACCAACGATATGCACCTGAATTGTGCTTTCTTGTGTTATAGTGTACACACTGTAACAAAAGTTTCTATGTTTAAACATTTCGCTCCACCATACCTTCGTCAACACACCCTTAACCTTTCTTATACGCTTATGTAACATTTATAAATTGTATCATAAAGTCTGTAATTGATATCTCATTATCTCGACACCAAATAAAAATTTGTCCATTAAGAGCGTGACGTAGGAGAATATTGTGAGTGCTTCGGTTTTGCCTAGTTTTTGCGTGTTTTGGAAATGGGTAAGAATTTACATAAAACATAGATAAAGTGAGGTTATATACGTTCGTCATTTGTAGAAGAACCGCACGCTGTGATGTTAATTTTAGCAGTTGTTTTACTGTAACGCTAAACATATTGTCAGTTTGTGATTTTCATTCGGTGCCTGCGCCATCCAACTGGATGAATAATTACAACAGTCGAATATCCATAATCGTAGCTTAGTAATATCTCTCAAAGAATATTGTTTTAGTTTACAGGTTTCTAGGAAGCCTCGCCCTTCGTGCACCTACTCTCAAATTTCGCTAGCTTACTGTTGTAATGTCCGCCATCTTTCCTGCCGTGTAAAACCACAATTCGATGTGTGCTCTCGTCTGACTGCAGGTCCTGTCAAACCCCATATACAATTCAAATGAGTTCATTATGTCGGGCAGAAACACTAAGCAATCGCGCAAGAAAACTAGACAATTGAATCGTTCAAATTAAACGTATGTACAAAACGTATTAGTCGTTGGCTGCGCGCATGCACGGCTCATCGCATCAATAATATCTAAACTGTAGCAATTCGTGACTAAAAACGACATGGGGTTTCAGTATCCGCGTCCCTTCACTTCGCTTAGCCGGTGACTCATGGCAGAGGCACGTCCACCCGGACGTATGACACCGGAAAATAACCGGTGCGGCCGTTCACGCTGCCTTCGTACCAGTTTTCGTCGATTTTGTTGATCAGCGTTATCACGTCATTCTCCTAAAAATGTCCCAATTAGATATAACCTCAATTTTCAGCTCTGGTTGGTTTTGGTTCAATACCCTGAATTCAAGTTCGCCGGGATTTTCCGGTTCGAAATCGTACAACGCCACACAGCAAGGTGCACGTGGCATTGGCGTTCTGGCTGGAGATTTCATTGGGGACGGCAGTGGCGACGCTGCGAAACAAAGTAAGAATGAGTGAGGAGTGATGGCGTCTTAGATACATCGTTACACTAGTTAGGATAAAACCGATTATATAAAATAATGAATATTACAATCAGCGATTACATCGTCTTCACATAATCACAGCAATTTAACACAAAACTCGGACCAATGATCACACAGTTGAGAATGGTGAGAGTAGAAGAAGAGAGAGAGAGAGTTTTTACCATTGGTGGAATGCTGTCCGGGTATCAACTCAAGATGATGCGGCTTGTTTTGCGGCGAAGACTGCTGTGACGAGCCTAGCAACACATCGGCGTGAGAACACTTGAGGCAATCGAACAGATGCGTCCAACGCACGGCGGCCATTTTGGCGCACGTGACGTGGCGCCAGAAAGAGCAAAGGTAGGATTAGGGTGCAAATGCTACGCAAGCACGACGCACAGACATGGTGATTCACAATCTTATCAACAACGATCACATCACATTCATTCGCAATTAATGGCCGTGGAGCAATCTAAATGATGATTTACAATACACTGAAATGTCAATGGTGGAAATTTTAATAAAGCGTAAACAAATTCTTCACAAGTAATGAAAACGAAATGATGCGCGGTCGTTGTTCATCGCGATGTGAACATCCCGAACGGCTTGAATAGTCGTCGAGAACTAATTTTAATTTGCTGGCTGATTGCCAATATGGCCGGCAAATAGTTCACTACGCACCTAAGGTATAGACAGATATTCAGTACATGTGCACACCCACATCAAACATAGCGAGACATAAGACAGACTAAACTGTGTATTAAGCAATTAAAGCACGTCGCTAATTAACGCCCGCGCGCACATGCAAACTGGCTAAAGGTCAACACGCTTCAGGGACAAGGGTAGATCGTGAGGATTGCGGAAAGGAATTTGTAACCTTACGAAATGTAAACAGAAACAAAAGACTGACAATGTATACAAAACAAAAAGAAAACAGAGCAGAACAAAACCAAAAGTAATATTCATTATTTTAAAATAAACCCAAAAAGCCATAGATAAATAAGTTTAAAGATTTAGTAGAGGTTAAAATAGATTGAACGTATGATTTAACAGCACTCACCGTTCTTAAAATATTCGGATATCTGTTTTTCAATTTTGTTGCAAATTTGTAGTAGTTATTTCTCAATGCATTAGTTTGTTATTTCAACAAAAATGTTGAGAAGTAAATAAAAAAAAAAAAGATATACCTGTACTCCAAGGATCAAGATCAAGGATGTATGTTTGCGTGGGCGGTTTGGAAGCGGGCTGGTGGTTGAAGTTATGGTTGAGATTGGGTTTGGCGGGCGCCGGGCGCGTTATGACGCGACCCGGTTGCTTGAAGCCATACGCGGGCGGTGGGGCGTGCGGGGTGTACGGCGGCGGGGCTGTGGGAATAATCTGATGATGATGATGTGTACCGTTCATGTCCGTGTCGCCCTCCAACTGCAAGTCGGTGATGGCCTTCGGCACGAACTCAGCTTTCGGGCGGCTTGCTGCTTCATCTTTCCTATAAAAACAAAATAATTAAAAATGATTTTCCCTTTTCTATTATATTGAGAGAAAATAGAATTGATCAAGCTTTGACCTTCTAATCATGAGTAGGAAGTAATGTGTGGCATCTAATAGGCCACTTCATTGACATGACAATGTAGGAATTCGGGTTAAGGAAAATGTTGATAGAAACGGTCCGGTCAAGAGCCGATTTGCTCCCACGAAAATCCATCACAATCATCTCCAATGAACTGGCCCATTTTAGAAAACTATGAGCCTCCTCTTTGATTATTTATTATTAAGTACAAAAAGCACTAATTGGTAAATAAGCAGAAATTAAATTTGCTTACTTTTCGTGCAATGTTTCCACCAAAATCTTAATGATTTCCGTGCATTGGCTATGGTACTCATAGAGTCCTTCGGCGAATGTGGCTAATTGAGAAATCTGCTCGACCTACAAAAAGAACATTGTCCAGTAACATATTTTACTTTAGATTGGAACACGATGCAGTAGCCATTTTGTAAATTTAGGCATTGTTGTTGCAAACCACAAAATCACAATATAGTAAAATTGCTAATTTGCAACAGTAATACTCACGTCGTTTTCTAGTAAATTGAACATTCCCATCTGCGCCAGGTGCATAGACTCAGCAAACTTGTCCTCTGCCATCTTGATCTCATCATCTGTAATATGCGAACCTGTTGTGATGTATTCCAAACAACATCACATGCATAATACGCAAAGGAAAATAGAATAAATCACAAATTAATAAATCAATAAACAAAAAAAAAAAAAACTTCTACAAAAATATTCCAAATAATCAATACTCTACTATGAGTACAAAAATTACTAACCAAATGTTTACAATCAAAGCAAAAAAAAGCCAATTATCTACATCTACTAACTGTCACACCTGGATAATAACCCCCAATTAATCGAATTTTATTACACAGTGCATGTCAACAGTACCAATGGCGTAGCAGTAAGGTTCAAATCAATAAATATGTGAGCTGTGAGCTTGTAATATAAGAAATTTTGCCACTGACGTACCGTTGGCGCGGCCTTGCATACGGGCCGGGCTCGAGTAAGGGCTCAAACCGCCCTTCACTACTGCATGCATCATGTGTGCGTGTGTCCGAAAATATCAACAATTCCAATCAAATTAATAGGGAACAGAAAGCAAGTCGCAGGTCGCATGGCGACATGTCATCAACCCAAGAAAACAAACGATCAATGTCTTTAATTTAGTATGCAAGGTATCAAGATCGATAGTTCAAGAAAAAACCCTGAAAATAAATAATGGGGGGTAGTTTTGGGTTTACTGACCTTTCGCCTGACGTCGTCGCTTACAATCAAAATCCAATCGACGACCTTGCAATTTTTTCCGATGATGCTGAAATCGAGAGTGACCACAATTAACATAATTTTCGTTGCTTTAGAAAATTTAAGCATCTTACCATGACTTCCTTAAGATCCTTAGTTTGTAGGTGGTGTAGCGGCTCGAGGAAGTTCTGCTTGATGTTGTCATCCAAGGAGTATTTGACATCAGCCATCTGTTTCAACGACTCACCCATTTCCACCATGGCCTGACCGAACATGCTGTCATCTCCTAGTTTCCTACCATAAAGCAACATGCAGTCTCCAAGGACACCTTCAGGCTGAGGATAAGTGTTCTGCTTCGCTTGTCCGCTCAGCTTGGAGATACCCTTAACAGCGGCCATCTTGGCTCGTGCGGTTGGATTCGGCTGAAGGTATTCTTTGGTTTTCAGTTGGAGTTCTTCGACTAATTCGAAGGTAACATCCGTTTTCTAAATAAGTGATAAATTTCAATCAGGTAAAGTTGGCAATGCATTAATTATGGTTTGAACATACCCTCTCCATTTCCATGAAATCCATATCCAGTTTTGTTCCTTCCGCTCCTCCCATCTTCTCTGTCATGTACTAAGAAGAAAAAATGTAAGGTTTAAAGTAACGAGAAGAAGTACGTTTTAAGAATATCATACTTGATTGCATTTGTTTATCTGTTTCTTCAACCCGGCGAATGCCATCTTGATTCCTTCCTAGTCCTCGCTAGTGCTACTGTATGCTACCTGCAACAGAGAAAAACAAGGTTAACCAGAGTCTACTTAAGTACTGATTGCAGCATATGTGAATCAACCCAAGAACCTTGCTAATTGTACGCGTAATTGCAATTTCCACCTTGGACACTCGCTAATTCGGTTACACTGTGCAAAAAGCACTTTCTCACTGCACGTCGCAATGCACAAACCAATTAGAGCCGAGTGGAGCATGGCAACCGGTTATCCACCATTGCAGCAAACAACAAGACAAAAGACAAGGCAACACACAGGAAGTTCGTAAATAATCAAATAGAGCACGGTCTATCGGTCCTCGTAAACTTGTCATAAAATAGAACATACCTGTTCCGGTCGGGCAAAGAATGGTAAAGGACAAACCTGAAGTGGAGGAGAAGGCCGTTGATGCGCAAGTATGAATTTTAAATAAGTAAATAAGATGGCGAAGAAAATTTCAATCTCCTGAGACTTCGTATCTAGTATCAGGGGAAATATAGGTAAATATTTGTTAGGGTCGTATTGTTCTACTATGCTTCTTCAAGGTAAGAAAATAAAGGATATTGCATGTATCTACTGGTTAAATGTTATTTATAATTCAGTATTTTTTTATTATACATAGTTATGCTTGTTTATTCATAATGCACGTATTATTGCGCTCGTAAATTATGTATATTAATGTAGTTGTTATTTATAGTGTAGTATTAAATTAATACCCATGCCCGAGGAATTACATAACACTGTATTCATATCCACATTGAGTCCTTAACGCAATATTGTATGCAATATGTTTGAATGGAATCACTCTGGGTAAGTAATGTGAGCCAATGTCTATTAAACCTACTTTCTCTTCTCGCTTTAAGAAATATGAAATAATTAATCGGAAGCACATTAAATTAAATTTTGATAAATAAATAAAGTCGATCAAAAGTATTGATTCTCATAAGGCAAGTCAAATCCCAGCTTAATTTAAAATGTATCATAATACTGTGAATTTTATAGTATACTCGCGTCCTCCCTAAGTTATTTAACTGACACCATTCCAACTATACATTTTCAAATCCAAATTGACTCGAATCAAAAACAGGTGTGATTTGAATAAAATTAATTTGTTAATATAATTTCACTATAACACTTACTTAATATTGATTTGTAAAACGTTTTCGGCATGTTGCTTTTTCAGTATACTGAATATATACTGAAGAAGGAAGAAGAAACGTTCTATTAGGTAAATTTTAGTAAGTGTTACACTCAACAAGACTCAAAATCAATTTGTCATTCTTGTCTGTAATATATTTAAGGACAAATTAAATTTGATTATCACCAGTTTAAACTTTAAAAAAAGACTTGAAATAGTTGTTGATACCCTTTTTGGGATATCCAAATTTATTTCGTAGCATAACCTACAGCTATAATACAGAATTCTCCCTACCAACAAAATAAAGCTTCCTAGTCTGAAAACTTATTATATTAGTCTGTTATTTGATGTAATGAGCTATTATGAAATAAGTTAAATTACAATTTAAATTAAAATTTTGCTGATTTGCAACAGATTGATTTCATCAAGTACGATATGATATGAATATACTCAAGTCACTGATGTTAGTGCACCTGATAATGAAGCTAATACTACACTTATCTCTAACACCTATTACTTACAATTACAATACGAGTCTATCAGTTCCTCTTCTCTAATAAAATTATAGTTCTCAACTTGATACTCTTATATTATTAAACTCAATTATTACCCTATTGATTTTTCCTAATGATATATTATTACTGGAATGTAATTTTCGTTACTTCTTCGCCTCTAAATAGATTAAAATTCTTCTCAAGTTTATTCAACTAGTATCAACTTTGTATTCCCGTATTTCCTCGCATTTCCATCCTTATCTAGTCCAATATCTCCCACTTTAATTGGCGTTTTTCCTTCATTCGCTGTACTTGAATGTTCAAATTGTCCGGAAATTGGTGCATCATCCCAATTAAATTTGCAAAGCGAACAAGATGCAAAAGTAATACTGAGAATTCGATATTATGAACTAATTTTTCTGAACTTTGAAACGTTCCGATAGAGTCTCCAACGACGGAAACGCAATTCCTGTCCAGACGACCTCGAAAGCGAAAAAGGAGGATATGCCCCTAACATCATATAATTTTTTATGTCGAATATAAATTTAATGTTTAATTAAAAATGACATCAGCTCAACGAATTAATATATAGCAAATGCTAGATATCCTATAAATTTCCTCTTCTTATTCATTTCTTCTCCTCATGAACGCAAATTGCAACAGATATAAGACCATAAATGAAAATCTTATCGTCATTTCAACTTTCCGCGTTTCCTACTTCTCCAGCTTCCATCAAGCAATAAATCTTCTTCAACTTGTTCAAACCCGTGAAAAACGGGTGAACAGTGCGTACCATAAGCCACCAAATTTCATTTCCATGCTACCCCCAATTCGGATTCTTGGCACGCCTGCTTCGTACTGTGCCACATCCATCCACCCCACATCGCAGTTGACCCAATTTCGGCGTCACCTTGACACGGTAGATATTCGCTATTCGCAAACCGCTCTCGCGGCTGTGACGGCGTCGTGCACAATGGGACAACCGGCGACCCCCCTATCGCGCGCGCTCGAGGCGCAAAAATCGATAATTCGTCGACGGCGGCAACGGTGGCGGCGGTTTCAGGGTGGTAGCAGAGTGTTCAAAATGGGTCGCCTATGTCTTGCGGATACAGAAACGGGTTTCTAAATCAATTAAAATTTACTCTTACGAATGGATAATAAGTAAACAAATTAAAGACAAAAGCAATTCAATTTCTTAAAAATAAATTATATCAATTACCCGTCATATAATTAATGATATATTATAGTGTGGAAATATATAACTCATTTTGAAGAAGAATTTCAGATAGATAAACATCAATCTGAAAAAATCCTCGAAATAATTTCAACTCGATGCAAAATTCGAATAGAATACTCCCTTTTTCAATTGACAATTGAATCTATTCCAGCTGCATTACATTCTGTCACTGCAACTCGGTAATAACCATTACCAACAGTCATGCCCATTAGGATAAATTAAAACTAAATTGAATACAATCGCGAACCGTACGTACTCTGGGTCATGAATTCAAGCAGACAGACCAAACGCTCGATATTCATGAATGAACTACTCCCCAATTCTTACATACTCCACATCTCGTCATCTTTCAAGTCACACATTCCGGCAGCCACATACTTACGATTCAACTTTTCGAACGTGCACAATCAAATGCGCATCCAGGTTATCAAAGGTCGGCCTTTTTCTCCAACTACAATCCAACCACAAACCAACTAGTCCCAAAAACCACACTTCCACTACAACCACAACGTTTAAAATCTAACCACCAAGTATTCTAGACCGCTAGCTACTGAAGCACTTTCTCAATTTCCAATTATAAATCCGATTTGATCCCTAATTAAATATGATAGAAGACTTGTGAAAGCCAGGATATCTGCGGTTTTGGACCTACCACTCTGCAAGTAGTCCTACGGGTCACAGGACTTAGTAGGGACGTAGTCGGGTATCGACTGCGCGAGGACGCGAACAGGAGTATCGCGCATTCGCCGCCGCGCACCTATCGATATCCTAATGTCTCGACACTGGGCACATGCTGCCTCCACATTCGACGGCGGCTGCTTTTGAAGAGTCATAACCTAGAGGGCGCTTACAAATACCATCCTCCACATATACTGCCTATGTCCATGATGTAATAAAACAGAAGCTCTGGTGTGTATTGTAAAGGAGGTGATATGCCTGATGCCACCCACGACGCTGTTGGCTTTCAGATTGTGCAACTTTCGACTTGATGCTAAACTAATGACAAACACAGCGAGAGGTAAACTGTCGCAGTTTGAAAACTTATATTAGTTTCATTAAAAGAAATCTATTTCCCTACAGTAAAAATATGACGTAAAGTACGTGTTGTTTGAAGTTTGTTTTCTTACACGTCGTAGTAAACGATCGCCAATTCACGTGCGTAATATAAAATAAGTAATATTATACGTTTCTTTTGTTTTTATGCTAATACATTGTTGTTAGTTACAGTGTATTGACCGGTGTGAGTCAGAAGAATAATATAAAACGCATTGCATGCATCCACGCAGTTGTAATAATCGTAATAATAATTGTTATAAGGCAATGAAATGACTGTCACGTTTTATCGTCTCTGCATGTACCAAAGACAAGCAGGTGGACAAAAAATTTGTTCGTCTGAATTAATATAAATAAACTATCAATACAACGCACCACGTACGTACATGATTATACAATGGGAATTTTACTATTTAAACAAGAGCGTTAAATTATTATAGATTTATATTCATAGATATACAAAAGCAACAAATGTTGATGTCACTATACACTTACTAAAGTTCACTTAATAAAACGTTGCCTTCTTCAATAAGGCAACATGTCGAAAACATTGTACAAATCAATATATAATGTTATAGTGAAATTTTATCAACATAATGAACTTTAAACATTTCTCAACCAAGACATGACAGGTTGACGCATGATTAAAGAGGAATATTTTGGGAACGGTGGCGAAGTGATAGTAGTAGACAGACTCATACGCCGGTAAACCCAAACTACCATTACCATTAATATATTTTTGTTGAATGGGAGATTTTGCTCGCAGTGGAATTTAATAACCCAATGTCTTCTTCCTTCGTTACCGCCTCGCTGTCTGCGGTTAGGCTTAAAGCCTGTATTTCGTCCCGTTATATGTTATATACATTATATTCGGACTACCGTGCGCATATGAAGATAACCCAAGGGCAGGTTGCGAGCCTCACCCAAGGGCGAAGGATACTTCTCGATAGTCAGAGTTGTCAGTATGACTGCCGGAGCGAGTAGTGTTAATGAACCTATTGGGAACCGAACCCAGGACCCCTTGTGTCGTACGCAGCGACCGTACGAGTTGGGCTACTACGCTCACCAATAATCCAACGTAATAAATGTAATACTGGAGCACTATATAAAAGTTTAAACCCAAAATATTGCTATTTCGAAAGTCAAATTTAGCCAAAATATATTTTTAAAATGCATTCAATATCTACACCATATTTTTAAATATTTGCCTTCAAAATACAAAAATTGAATCCATCGTTATTTTGAAAAAAAGAGCACTATTTTAATCTTTTCATAGGCATTTCAAAATATAACATAACCAAATATCTCTGAAAGATTTCCAAACTTTAACGAAATCAATTGAATAACCTATAATTTCAATAATAATAATTTCAATTGAATAACCTAATTTAATTATTGGGAAAGTACCGACCAGTTCTTCACAAAGTAAATGTTTAATATAATCTTTTAGTTTTGAACGTCATAAGGTACTATAATCATAACAAAAAATCTTCCACGAGTTTTGCGATTTCATTATCAAATCACATGACAAACTTATGAATAAATTCATTCATTACAAGTTCATTTTAGTATACATTAAATATTACATATTCCATAAAACTTCAAATACTTTCCTTTAAAGTTAAAATTAAAACCGTGCAAAAGCAAAACATATTCACAAAGGTAGCAAAGTGCCAAAATCAATCCCAATAACATCTCTGTAAAACTGGAACAATTGACAAAATCGTACAGCATCCAAAGACAGTGTGAAAGCCATGAATCCTCCCTAAACCTCCTCCCTTCCAACCAGAAATAAAACCCAATTGCGGAAACATTCTGTCCAAACAATCACAATTTAACACCCACGCTTTGCACATCTGATCTTTGCGCCAATACGTACAACCTTTCAAGCCGTACAAACATAAGCATAAGAGGCACACATAGTTGACTCCTCTAGTGCAAAAATCAAATAAGCAAAAGTATTGATTCCAAATGAACTAATTTAAAATTAAATTTGAATGGAGATGAAAGAAAACATATGACACGGGCCGTCAGTCAATTTGCTATCATCCTTAAATAGATTTATCGACATTTTCAATATGGTTATCACGTCAAGAGCTTTATATTTCACCAGCATTAAGAAGAAATTCGAGTGAGAAAGAAGAAAGCCTTTTCTCTTAACCCAATGACGTATAATTCCATCGTAAAGATATGTTTTCCACCAAATAAGAAGAGTCTCTTCCTATCTCTTTCATTGGGAAATGTGGTTCATTTACTCGAAAATGCTCGTACGTAGCTGGGTATATCACAGATAGCACATATTTGAATGGTAGTCTTGGAAGCTCAGTCTTCTATTCATTTTGTTCATTCATACCAAGAATCATTCATTATGTCCTTACATACAGAGAAGGATGATGAAAAATGTGGGAGTGTGTGAGAAATAGATAATTACTTCCAGCGTGAAAGAAAAAGCTGACAAATTCCAACTAAAAAATTAAATAACAGCAGTCTAATTTCAGCTTCATTCAACTTTACTAACTATTCCATCAGATTAAGACATATCAGACGAAAAAAAATCCTCCTGTAGATTTACAATAGCACACTCAAGAAATTGATTACTACTTGTCTTCACTCATTGTCATCATTCAAATATTTCACAACTAGGGACAGTATAAGAGTAAATCAACACATGTTAGTACAACTTTTCATCATGTAAAATTTCTGATTAGATTGTACAATATTTATGTCAACACCCACTAAGATTATTAACATTATCATCCGCATTCACGTTTTACATTAAAATCTACTTAACAAAACAGAATAATTGGAATTTATAAAAGTTATAAGGAACTTATAGGATAAATAAACACTCATTGTGTAAATTTATTGGATAATTTACCTTGAATTGTTGCAACCAAGTGTTTTCAGCTGTTTTTAAGGTATTTACGCATTTTCCTAGAAACAAAACCTATAGAATATTTCCCTAATGCTTAATTTCGATTCAGCACCATTTCCCAACACGAATATTTTCAATGCACGAAGGCAGGTGCAAATTAAATCGTCTAGCTATAAATCATTCTATACACTGCAGCTAACTTGTCAACTAGATTCGTCCCGCAATAAACAATAAAACAAGACTAAATAAACATAACAATGCCAATGCAATCAATAATATTCGGCTCCATGTATGTTTTTTCTGGCTCTAGATGTCAATGATCATCTTACCTTATTCTTACTGTACCAGCAATGTCTAGCCTTGTTATTGAACGAATTCGACGAAACAAATGAACGTTGTTTGAAGTCGACCCTTGATTGGTTGCTGTTATTCAATTGTTTTCCGTTGTGCTGTTACTGTCCCAATCACACGATTTTCCAGTAGCGCGGAATGCACACGGCAGCCAGATGGGAGCACTCGCGGCGTACTGAATGCAAACCGCAAAATAATTGTACGAATTAACACTGCGAGCAATGAGCACAAAGTACACACTCGGAACAACACGGATGTTGATAGATAATGACAGCAGAAGACCTCCCGCTGGTTTTACTGCAGATGGCACTTTTTGACCTTGAAGAGATGGACACATTTTGGGTGAGGCAAATCAATAATGGGTATATAATATCACATCATAGTACAACTAGATACTACATAAACACAAGTTGATATACAAATAAATAAAATTTTGTTGTAATTAGATATAATGGTTTATTATTTTGAATACAAACTAAAAAACTTTAAAATACTAAGTTTGTATTTCAATAAAAGTATAGCGAACACTCGCTATTTTAAGTTCAAGTATTTCACGATGAAAATCGAATTGTTCCGAATGTTGAAATTATAAGAAAAATTATTTTGAACTAGTTTTAATAAACTAAAAATAAAATAAAAATTAATTATAATTAGTATATTATAACAATTAACAAATATTTTTATGATTTTTAATTAAAATAAAAAATACTCGATTAAAGCCGATCCTAAACGAAGTCAATGTGTCAGAAGTTGTCAACTTTTTTTAAACTTCATTAAAAATACCCTACTTAACTAATGCATTTTATGCATTTTATATTTCTATAATTTATAATGTGTGTTTATTAATTATAATTGTATCTCTTAAATTTATAGCCCATTTTAATATTATAATTAATGCTATTCACACAAATTGTGCTGTAATCTCACCAAATTATCGTGTTCTATTTTCTGTGCTCTTATCTACAAGTTGTCAATGATAACACTAATGTTTTTGTTTGTATTGCAGGGTTTGGTAGATTCGTAGGTTAATAGGCTTAGTGCAAATCCGCTTTTGAATGGTATGCAAAGCAGAATTCGTAGACATCGCCAGTGAAACAGGGCAAACGTCGTCGCACAGCGCATGCGCACAGAGCACACCACCACACATTCCGACGCAACGCGCGCCGTCCACAGGCCGCGGCCCGGAGGCGAATTCATTGTGCAAGCGTGAAAGTAAACTTTGCGCATTTCGCGCGTTGCCAGCAGCGGCACGAGTGGAAGTCAGCAGTGCTCAGGGAATTAGCGCATCGTGTATGCGGTGATCGTCATCAAGGTGCGAACGTAGCGAAATTAATGCACGCCTAGCAGGACGACACAAATCAGCACATCAGTGCGCGTAGCCTTCTGATTGAATCATCGTTTCTTGCCATCAAACAGCCGAGTAAGCTGAAAGAAGACAAAGAGTGCAGTGCTTCGGGTGTTGAGAAAGGAAAGGAAATGGCGTTGTCAACAATGGACGTCGTGCAATTCGCACGGATTCTTTAGTAATACTCGCGAAGAAGTCTTTCACGTGCCAGAGATCCAAGTAATTTTAGGTAAACGACGCGATCATGAACGGCCTCAGCTTCAGCGAGTTGTGCTGTCTGCTCTGCTGCCCACCGTGTCCAAGCCGTATCGCCGCCAAGCTGGCCTTCTTGCCACCGGAACCCACCTACAACTTCATCGCCGAAGTCAACGGCAAGTACTCGGTGGAATTGACCGCACGCGCTGAATGGCAGTTCTCCGATCACGACAAGGAGAATGTCGAGGGTTTCTACACCCGCACACAGAGAGGCAACAAGATTGCTTGCGTCTTCGTGCGTTGCAGCAGCACGGCGCGGTTTACAATCCTCTTCTCGCATGGCAACGCCGTCGACTTGGGGCAGATGAGTACATTCTACCTCAATCTGGGATCTAGCATCAATTGCAATGTTTTCGCGTATGATTACTCTGGGTATGGCCAGAGTGCAGGCAAACCTTCGGAGAAGAATCTCTACGCGGATATTGAAGCTGCATGGCAAGCACTACGCACTAGGTATGGAATCAGTCCAGAGAATATAATTCTCTATGGACAGAGTATTGGAACGGTGCCGACGGTGGACCTAGCGTCGAGGTATGAAGTGGGTGCTGTTATTCTGCATTCTCCATTGATGTCTGGAATGAGGGTTGCATTTCCAAACACCAAAAGGACATGGTTCTTTGATGCCTTTCCTAGGTATGACTCATATAATAAATTATCAATATGTTACTAAGCTTCTTTAATTCATCATCTTTTTATTGTAGTATTGATAAAGTTCCCAAAGTAACTTCTCCAACGCTATTGATTCATGGTACCGAGGATGAAATTATAGACTTTACACATGGGAGGACTATTTTTGAGAGGTGCCCCAAAGCTGTGGAACCACTATGGGTTGAAGTAAGCACCTAATTTTAAGTTTAATGTCATATTTTGTTTATTGATACCGAATCTTAAAAATGATCCAAGCACTTACTGGATCAAATCTATATGATTTACATTCCTTTGAAAAAGTATGTATGTTTGGGTTGCATGGAACAAATTTATAGCAGTTTATAAAAGGTAATAATATTGTTCAGTTATAGGTAGATGTTTTAACGTGCGTAGTATGAGGATTAATAGTTATTGATTGATGTGTGTTATTGCGTCAGTACTACCAGTACGCATAAATTAAGTTAAAATGGTTTGTGATTATTGAAATTAGTGTGACTAACCTTTAAAGCATATTAACTGCTATCAAATCATCTATGTAGTATATTCGTTTAATGGATCTTGCTTAGTTTTTTTTTTTTTTTTTTTTTAGTTTGATCCATTTCTGCGATATAATTGCATCGACAATTTAATACTTTCTGTCATTTAACGTCTAAAGTCATGCAACACATTTATCACCGTTTATTAATTTGTTTTTAACTTGAACAAGATACCAGGATTTTATTTACAGTTTTTTATATCTAAAGCAGATTATAATTTGAGTCAAACAAAGGTACACGGCAATGGCGACAAGACAACAACATAATGATTTAGTTAATTTAAATTTCTGCAGTAATTGTGTTCATAGTTAATTGGACATGAACATTATCTATTTGTTAATGAAATAAGGGCGTGTTTATATTGTGGAGAATGTGACACGACAAAAGCAACCCAATATAAAATAAAAACACAGAACCAAGAAATATGGGGTTGGGGAAATATGTCTGGTTGATTCGAAGTTCAAAGCGAAAATTATGAGGGGTCAAGCGCAATTGTTGGGTTACTAGTGGAGAAACCTCATACAACTTCGTACATTCAGGAACCAATAAACCAAAAACAGCAAAAGTAAATTCATATTCAACAAGGCACGTTGCCGAAACCGGTTAAAGACAAAAATGTTATAGTTAGAAAGTTCTATTGCAATATCAAATAACACATTAATTTATCTTGATTAATCTTAAATTCCTATCTCTTAGCATATTTTAAAAAGTCATTAATCTTTCACATCTGTAATTTATCAAATCTTGTTTTTAATTTCTGTAGGGTGCAGGACATAACGATGTAGAACTCTATCCGGCCTACTTAGACAGACTGAAGAAGTTCGTAAACGTGGAGCTGGTCAACTGACATCAGTTGGGCAGTGGAGGTGTCGGCAGCGGCAACAACGGCGGAACGGACGAATGCACCACAGCTAGCTCTGGAGCAGGTTCAGGCGCGTCGGACTCTCCCGCAGGCGAGAAGCTCTTCTAGCCCAAGCCGGTGGGCCCGGCCGCTACCACCCCCGAGCGACCGGAGCCCGCCCGCACCGACCAGTCGCCGCTGCATCTGCCCGAGCGGTCGCATTCCGTCTCGGCGCGCACATCTGCCCGTACGCAGCCCAAGCCCGCCGCCGCCACGCGCTCTTTGCCTATTTGCAACGGCGGCGTTTCGACGTGCGTCACTACCTGCCGGTGCCCCATCTTGGAGACTACCTGCTAGCGCCCCACTCGACACTCAGACGTAAACTAATTTATAATGCAACAAATTAAATTTAAACTTAAACATTTAATCTACGGCTAATTCGTTTCAAGTCACGAACAAGTGAGACAACAATAATAATTTTAATTCGCTCTTATTCGAAAGACTTGGGGAAGTCAAAGAGAGTTTGATGCTGATGAATTGCGATCGAACAACCCAAACCATTCGCTTGGTTTGGACAAGTGACAATCTCATATGAAGTGAGGCAATGTGTGAGACGCGTGCTTTTATCAATATTGTCGCCTTTGATTAAATGATTAGCAGCGCAGGGATCGATTAGAACGGTACTTAACCCTGATATCGCGCTGACTAAATGCAAAATATAGAAATATCATGATCTCATCATTGAAATTCACTCTGCAAATTATTTTGTACGAGCACGCGGAAATAACGCGTGCATGAATTATTTAAATCTGATCGGATTAGCATTGGCAATTTCGGTAATTTAGGAATCAATGTGCAATCAAACGTGACGTAATTTAGTGAAGCGAGCAGACAAATGACTATTTATCAACAACCAATACAATACAAGGGGTCCTTGTAAATTGAAATGATCTAAGTGTTCATATTCACTATTTGTTTTGTGTAATAGGTAAAAATGGGGATAGGTTTCAATCTAACTTCATCTTATTTGATTCTTAGGGTACAAAACTGTGGTCAGAGGGGAAGCTCCCATTTTACTGGTTTGTGAATATTGCTCAAGGAAGAATGTTCTAAAATATCTAGGCAAAACCATAATTTATCAATTAATGTCTGATCAAAAAGTTGGAAGCTCGAGACTGCCTCCTAATTTAAAGTTCTAGTAGGTTTCTATACTTAAATACTGATGCATGATTTCGTTCCCAATGTGTGATTATTTTCTTTGTTCAATTTGTGAAATCTCAACAGCAACTTAGAATTTCGCACGCTTTAGTTTTGTGTTCAATTCCATTTCGAAACGCTTTCGAAAGAAGTATTGCTTGTGACGGGAAAGCAGTGCATCGAACTGAATCTTAACACATTATCTTGTTAACATCCTGTAATAATGATACAGATTAGTTTAATTTAAATTATGGATATAGATATGATGTAATTATACGAAGACGAGGACTTTATTAGGTTGTTTTATAATGCATATAATATACATAATACATACATTTAATGTAGGATTAAGAATGTTAGATAAACAATTATGAAATTGAGCGCAATCGGGATTATGATTGCGCCGAACGCAATGCAAATGATGCAATGGTGAAATAAAGTACGATTTAAGAGACTTGTGCGAAATGGGTGAATGTGTCATGTGGCGAATGTGTTTCTTAAGCCAAGCATTTGTGAATTGATACTGATAAAATATTTAAACGACTGTAAATGTGCATTTTGTAATATTCTTTGGATATCGTTTTAACAAAGGTTAACAATTATTGCAATATTTGGCCGTTCGACAAATGAAATCAATGGTTCGATGATTTTCACTTCTTTTCTCAGTTTTCCGACATTGTCGCCTAAATTTGGAAATAGAAAAGCGTGTGAACTGCACCCTTGGATCTATAATTACGTCATTTGTCGAATAGTGTGGTGAAGTTACGTTCAAATTTGGAATTTAGGCATATCTGCTAATTTCATTACTTGATATGAGGATAGAACTTTACATCTGCTTGATTACAGACATCGTTTACAGATTCTTCTGTAACAATTACAATTAAATAAGAATCATATTTTTTTCTACCCTAGCGTTAGTATTTGATCTAAACTCTTCTCACATTCAAATTATACGAAATTAATTCAATAGCTTGTTTTTAGTTACCTTTAGTATCTCAGAGTTTATCGGTCAATTTATAAAATGTTATCATTGCAAGGTAGGTTTTTACTTAAATATGTGTGAATCGGCGCTATCATTTGATAGCACGGCTGCATTATAACGCTTCTGATTGCTTTCGAAATGAGGATTGTTTATATAGCAGTAGCACTAAATAATCGTTGATTATTAAAACAATAGAATTGAAGTATTTCTAATTGTTTGGAACTACCTTAAATTTTGGATCATAGTGATTCCTTTATTCGGTTTATATTTAGAAATTGTAATTGAAAAGAATTGGTTGTCTTCTTCAGAATATCATATGTGTCAAAATAAGTTTATTCTTATAGAATGAAAATCAAACAGTTCGTGAAGAAAATCAACGCAACACCGAAAAAAAATTGCATTACAGAGTATCTAAAATATTTTCAAATTACTTCAAGTCGCAACCAAGAAATAAAAAAATGCATTTCACACATAATGCAAAACACGTTTGTGAATTTTTTACAAATATAAAAAAAAAACAGAATCACTTTACTTAAAATTGACAGCTTTGAACATCCACGATATAATATTTTAGTTTTGTGAAATTTAAGTCTGTATATTGACTTAATTAACCTCTAGGTTGCCTTTCAGTTAATCATATTTTTTTAGATAAGAGATAACACTGAAATATATATATATATATATATATTGATCAATTAATCAATCAATTGAAAACTGCTTTTAAAATAATATGCATCTGGGAATAGTTTCAAAATTAGGTTATGTTGAATTAATGAAGCTTAATACAAAGTGTATTTCGATTCTTATGCTTTTTGCCAAAACTTGTAAATATTTTCCTAGTCAATCACGAATTGTCATATTTCAACAATCCTTCATGCTGTTTGTAACGACTAAACAAGCACAATCAACTCAGTTTATTGATTAAATTCATTACTAATTGTCAAATCATGTCATTTTTGACTATAGCACACCATTTTAAACTTTGCATTGCCATTTGTTTCACTTGCTTTGAATCGACTGGTTCATTCCATTCCAAACTTGAAGAGACAAACAACATTGTAAAATGTTTCTATCCGGGAGTTATAACGTTTTAAACGAATCTTACACTCCAATAGATGATGAACATTCCAACTTGAAGAAAAAATCAATTGATGCAGGGAAATCTGAGGGTACTCACCGAAGCAAACTGAAGAATCCCTTCAAATATAAAATGTTCAGTGCATCCAAATCATCGATTCCAAGTGAAATATCGTTGGCTTGTGAAAATCTAGATCTCCCGTCTAAAAAGGGCTTGAAGGCTCTAAATTCTCAAGAGGGAAAAACAAAATTAAAGTGCCAGAAAGAACCAACATATAAATCATTTCTATTCTTAAACGATGAAGATGATGTGTTTGAAGCACGCCTCGATTATGATAGTAATGAGACATTACCAATCGGGATTATGCAGGCTTCTAAAAGTGAAGGAGAATTACCTGATGCTTCAGTATCCAGTTTGAAACAAGCGAAAGTTAGCATTTTGAAACATATAAAATCAGTAAGTAGAACATGATGTCACTATCGAATGAATATTTTATGTGAACATTATTGTGAAGCTTAAATTTCAGATTCTTCGTCCGAGACTATCTGAAATTCGGATTAAAATCATTCTCATTGGCGATGCAAATGCTGGAAAATCCTCAATAATCAGTCGATTTATCAATGGCACTTTTGAAGCTACTCAATCAGCTGAAGCAATTGGATATGAAACAAAATTCCTCAAACTGGGAAGTAACAGACGGTTCTGTCTGCATATTTTCGAAGCCTCTGGTAATTATTCTAATTGTGTTTGCGTTGTTATAATTACATTTCACACTTGTTACACATTTTCCAGGTGATATAAGCACTGCGATCTTATCACCAACATGCATCTCGGACGCTGTTGGCGCGATGATTGTCTTTGACATCAAGAAATCCGAGAGTTATAAATCGATAGTAAAATGGAAGTCTTATTTAGAAATTCGAAGCGATAGCATGAACATTGATAATATTCCATGTGTATTGCTTGCTAACAAAGTAACATGTTTCTTACTTTGACTTTCTGATATTTTTTTCACTCCAATTAATCTTTTGTTTTAGTGTGACGCCGATGATATTTCATTTGATATGTGCGAACTTGACAATCTATGTGCCAGAGAGAAGATAGCTGCTTGGTTCGATACTTCGGCGAAGAATGATTTCAATATTAAGAACGCATTTGCTTACTTAATACAGCACATTATTAAGGAACATCATGATTTGAAGGATTTGCATTTACTGGATATTGATAGGCGGACGTGTTGTATGAATGGTGGAAGGATGCGTTTCAAGAAAAGAAATGAGTTGGATGATGAGGAATGTACTACAATGTTGTAAGGAATAATTGATTGTGTTATTGTCTAAAATTTCGAAATAACAAAATGATGCACTACTTGAGCAAGCTATTTGATACGCCTAAGGCTAGATATTAAGAATGTTTGCACATTTGAATGAATATTTAAAGAGATATTTACTCTGTTCAATATATTTCGTTTATAGTTTGTCGCTGTCTTCTAGTGTAATTAAAATTAATTGAATAAAGTTTGAATCAAATGAATTGTTTACATTAAATGTTTACATTTTGCTATCATTATCGCAGAATCGGAGAATGGACTTCAACGTCTGCTAAACACATTACACAAGACTAAGAGCTTGGTAATAGCAAAAACAGCCATCAGATGTAAATTGGTAGTGCAAGACCATATAATTGAACAAGTATCACAATTTGAC
>JAODIE010000004.1:3176865-3263294 GCA_027575565.1 Diploeciton nevermanni | reverse complement strand
AGCAGCTAAGATGGCAGTTAAAAATATTGGAGGGCAATCAAAGGTGCGAAAGCCGAGAATTATCCCAATTCCGAAAACTGACGGAATCTTTCCACTAGTTCCAATCTTTGCATTTACTGCTTTTTATTCATAATCATTTGTCTACATTGAAATCAATTCTTTTTACTCGGCGGCGGACCGTCAATGTGCGTACGAGCGCTCGGTAAATTATAATGCTCATAACATGGCAAAAGTTTTGCAATGTTTTCCCGCTACCAGCGGCTTTACAAGTAAGGCCTGGTACCCATACCGTGTCAAAAGCTTTCAAGCTATCAAGCAATGCCATGTGCATTATTTCATTTTCGTTTCATGCTTGTTTTATATCTTTTATTACTCTGACAACTTGGTGAGACCTGGAGTGACCTTTTCTGAAGCCAAACTGCTCAGAGGTTATTACCTTATTTTTTTCTAAGTCCGTGTCTAAGTTAAGTGCTATTGCCTGCTCGGCAATTTTGCTCAGGCTATTTAATAAACTAATCGGCCTATAGCTTGCTGGGTCGTGCGGGGTTTTCAAGAGTTACAATATGGGAACAACTTCTGCTGTTTTCCACAGATCCGGAAAGTATGCAAGTTTAAACATTCCGTTGATTATCGCGGTAAGATGCATAACAACTTTGGTAGGTACGTTTTTCAGTATGATGTTCTGAATTCCATTAGAGCCAGGAGCTTTAGTTGCTGGTAGCTTTTTAATTATTTCGCAAATTTGTTTTGGTTGTATGAAATAATTGTTTATTTTGCCACGTTTCGTGGTGAACTGTCTACACAGTAGAGGCAAATTTGTTCGCCATGGCATTAGCTTTGTCTTGGTTACTGAATATATATTGATTGTGAACTTTGAGAGGTGATATTGAAGAGATATTATTTTGGTTATCTGTTCCTGTTCTTAGTGATTTTAGTATTTTCCAGGTAGATCCATTTTAGGGATTTATAAAAGTTAGCAAGTGTGATTATTTTTCGTTTTTATATTCCTGAGTTTCTCTTCTAATATTTATATCTAATAGTTTTTGCTTTATGATTAGACTGGATTCGGGTATTCTTTGATACTTGCGTCAGATTGCGTTTCTATGCTTTATTTTAATTAGTATTTAAGTAGGTAATTTTTCTGGAAGATGTTTGTGCAGTTTCCTTTTTGTAATTGTTAGGTGCATAGCAGATTTTATATTTTGGGTCAGTTTTTCAGCCTCATTCTCTAAATCACCTACCGTTGTAATGGCTTTGGGTATATTTGTCATTTCCGTTAACATTTCCCGGCATTTTGATAATCCCATTTTCCGTGTTATTTTCTGGTAGTATGTTCTTATAATAGAAGGCAAACTTAACTGGAAGGTGATCAGAGCTTAAGTCGTTAATTACGGTTGCCGTACCAGATATATTTTTCAAAATACCGATATCGAGCGTTAAAGATTTGTTACCGTTTGCTGGAAAATTGGTATGACTATGTGGATAACAAATACACGCATTGTTGGTATTGACAAAACCTAAAACTATCTTGCCGTTTGGGTAGTTTGAGAGGCAATTCCATGCCACGTTTTTGGCATTTAGGTCTCCAACCAGAATTTGTTTCCCTGGTTGGTTTATGATAGCTTTTAAGTCGTCACTGTTAATTTGGCAGTTTGGTAAATTATACCACGTGCTAATTGTTACGATGTTTTCTATTTTTATTTGAAGAATTTCCAAGTGATTTAGGTTTATAATTTGAAGTTTATGAAAAAAAAAATATCTTTACGTACTAGGAAGGCTACACCACCCTCTTGTGCGTCACAATCTTTTCTAATAATATTTAAATGCTTAAATTTTATGACGTTATGGATAGACATTTTTGTCTCATTTATGGCTAATATTGGTACATTAAATTTATCTAAAAATATTTGTATTTTGTTTAGTTTATTGAGAATTACATTTGCGTTCTAAAGATATATAATTAAATTAGCCATTGATGCTGGTTCTAAATTGAGTAAAGATTGTACATTTTTTGGCTTTAGTTTTAGCAAGTGCTAGTTGGCTGTTCAATTTTTCGACAAGATGAAGCTTTTCGGTTACATTAACGAGAGTATTTAGTGTAACAATTTTGCTCATTAGTTCTTGGAATTCGCTTAATTTATCTCCTTTTTCATTCTGTTCAACGGCTAATTGTGGTTTAGGCATAGGAAGGGAAATCATGAACGTTGACATGTCACATTTTGGAAGAATTGAGAAGTTGGTATTTGTGTTAGTAATTTGTACTTGCGGTTTAGCTGCTATGGGTTTTTTACTCTTTATAGTGGGATTCCATCGATAAAGTCTTTTCTCAATAGCCTCCTTGTAAATAACGCACTCTTTTGAGTTAGCCAGATGATCCTTTTTGCAGTTTCCACATTTTGCAGGTTGCTCCTTAGGTCTGGTACAATCGAAAGTTGGATGATTCTCTCCGCACTTCAGGCACACGTACCTTGCGTAACAGTTTGATGTTGCGTAGCCCCATTCTTGGCAACGTTTACATTAGGTGATATTTCTCTTGCTGGTATAGTTAGCCCGTGTTACCCTAATATTGCCAACATATAGATGATTCTTATTTAGTTTCTTGATTGAGACGTTTTTATTGAGAATAACCATGTAGATAGGATTTTTGGTATTTTTGAGGCGACTAATGCAATCAACGTCAATTTTCTCTCGGAGTTTGCCCAAGATCTCTTCATAGGTGTATAGGTATAGGTGTGGAAAAGTGTTCATGCTTCTTTTAATTGCTTGACTAATGTTTTCTATGTTATTTTGGTTTTGCATTGAACTGTTAGTCTCCCATTTGAATACCGTAGATAAAATGTATTACCTCCAATTGCTATGGTGATGATTCGCTCAAATTCCTTAGGGCTCTTTGGGCACTTGTGTATAATAATTGAGGGTTGTTTAGGTTCTTTAGGTTCCGTTAGAGCTGGAGCTGCGGTGACTTCCATCTCACTATCATCTTGACGGGTATTGTATCTATTCTTTGTAAGTACATATGTCTATATTATTAATGTTTTTATTCACGGCATTGCAATTTTGCAAAGTTTCGGGCATCTGCCTTTCACTTTTTGAACCGTAGGGTGCTTTAGCGGAGGGTGAGATTACTGTGAATTACACTTTTGGTTTAGCTATATGACTTAAATCGCACTGTTACTACTGAGACACGTGTAGGTGGGAGCACGCGTGAGACGATTCTTTGCTGCAGGTCGCCTGCGTGTCCGGTTTCTTTATAGAGAGCCCAGGCTCTGGGCTCCTGGGCTGATCGGTTATTGAGATCAAACTGACTTGTTTGTAAATTTTGGAGCTCTGATATCACATGGGCATGGCACTCTAGAGCAAATAGTGCCGGCCCTCTAGATTCTGATTATTAATTTTATAAGTTGGCACAAACATGGCCCCGGCCTTAAAGGAGTACCTTCAACATGACATACATATTTCCAATGTTACGTAATTAAATTAACAGACATAAACTAGCAATAAAGTTACTTAAACATAAGTTAATTAGAAGTACAGTGGGCATATTTTCATGACTGCGCGCAAAGTAACTCCCTGGCTTGTTCTTAAAGTAACAGCCCTAATGTAGCCATCAGAACCTGGATGGGCCTTAAGGATCCGTGCGAGTCGCCATCGAGTGCTAGGTTGGTTTTCATTAATGAGGAGGACGACCATTCCTTGGTGAATGCTTTTTGCCGAAATTGGTGCTTTCCATTTCATTCGGAGTTGTTGAGTATTTAAATACTCTTTCTTCCATCAGTTTCAAAAATGTTGAGCCAGTAATTGCATGAGCTGGTAACGGTTTAATCTCGAAACAGTAATGTGGGTTAAGTCATGCTCTGGTATTTGCAATAACTCTCGGCCTATCATAAGGTGAGCGGGTGTTAAAGGACGCAGATCATTTGGATCTGATGAAAGGAGCGAAATTGGTCGAGAATTTAAAAAAGCCTCAATGTGCGTCAATAGCATGTAAAGCTCCTCGTACGTAAAATTGATGTTATTTGCAACGCGCTTTAGGTGATACTTCACAGAATTTATATCGGCTTTCCATAATACTCCAAAGTGTGGACTATGGGCCGGTACAAAGCGCCAAGTAATTCCATCAATTTCAGCAGCTGAGCTTAGCAAATTCTTTGAACTCTTTATGAACTTATATAGTTCCCTCAACTCCCGAGCAGCCCCAACATAATTTGTACCGTTATCTGAATAAACGTGCCTTGGTTTGCCTTGTCTGGCAACAAACCGTTTTAGAGCGGATAAAAATCCGTCCGCAGTCAAACTGGCAACTTGTTCAATGTGGCATGCTTTGGTACTCATGCACACGAACAATACCACCCAACATTTGTAAGTTTTTGTGCCACGCATGTGCGACGTCTTTAATTGGAAAGGACCTGTCAGTGCCCGAATGGTAAAACGTGGGAGATGGATCAACACGGTAGCTTGGCAATTGACCTATTAGGGGATGCTGAGCTCTTGGGGATGCTTTGAAGCAAATTATGCAGCTGCGAGTTATGTATTTAGCTGCCTGCCTGCCTGCTATTGGCCAGTACCGTGCAAACATTAAATTTAGAAGACCCAAAGGTCAAACGTGAAGATACTTTAAATGGAAGTACCTGAAAAGTAAGAAAGTGACGTGATCACCTTTAGGTAGAATAATTTGGTATTTTTCACAGTAACTTAAAGAAGAGTTTCGCAACCTGCCACCAACGCGTAGCAGCCCATCTTTAGCTAAAAATGGTGATAATGACATGATTTTTGATGATTTTGATATCACTTTTTTCGCCATCAAAGCGTCAATTTCCTTTGAAAAACTAAAACGTTGTATTGCTATTAATATTTTGTTATGAGCTTTCTGACGTTCCGAAGAAGTAATGTGTTCCTTTATACGACTAAGCTTAGAACTGCATCTAGCATTATAAAGAAAACGAAGAACATATACAAGAGTATTTTCTAATCTAGTGTAAGAAGAATAATCATTTAATTTAAGAAGTTGCTTAGTGACAGAGCATTTACCGTTGAAGCGTGAACTTTGACTTCAGGCAATTGTGCAGGGTCTGTGAAGTCAGTTGCTGGCCACATACATGAACTTTGAGCAAGCCATGATGGACCATGCCACCATAACGCTGATAAGATTAGTTCCCGTGGAGGTAGATCTCTGGAAAGGATATCAGCAGGATTGTCTTTAGGCCTTACGTGCTGCCACTGCGCAGAAGGTACTAAAGAATGAATCTTATTCACGCGGTTAAATACAAACTACTTCAGTGTAGTCGGTGCCGCCTTCAGCCAACAAAGCACAATGAATGAATTTGACCGTAGAGTAATGGATTTGAACGAATACTCTGCATAAGTTTTCCACTAATCTAGCCAATAAGAGCGCACAGCAAAGCTCCAAGCTTGGGATTGTAAGGTGTTTAATTGGCGTAACTTTACTTTTACCGCTTAGAATTGAAGTGAAATACTACATTACAGAAGGGTTTAAATTTGACGTGTTTGCTAGAGACATGTGATTGAGATTAATATATTTGTTCATAAATTTCTTGTATTTCTCAAATAACTCCTGATTTTTCGAGAATTTCCTTTCTAAGTGTAGAAACCGATTTTTCGCCTGATCGAAATAATCATCAAGACGTTGGATGTTCTTCATGGGGATGGTGACAAAAAATCTGCCATTAGAGATCCCGACAAAAATGTGACTCGCAATACTCTTCCTCGCGGGATAAAAGACGCTTTATTACGACTTCTTCTAACTGCCAAAATTTTGAAAGTGGATCATCATTAGAAGAATGATTCTCTATTACAAAGGTGCTCAAATTTGAGCAAATATTTTTAGAATAAGGTTGAGCATTTTCATTCTGAAGACATTTTGGCAATGTTAGTTGGCCGGCAATTACCCATCCAAAGAGTGTTTTGAAAAATGGGACCGGTTCTGGACGGACGATGCTGCCCTACAGCAAGAAGTTTGTAGAAGGAATCAGACCCTAACAAAATATCAATTTCTGACGGCTCATTGAATGAGGGATCTGCTAAGAATAAGAACAAAGGTATGTTTAGACCCGTTGGTTGTACTAAACCGAGTTTGAGGAATTGTCCCTGTAATCTGTGAAAGAACCAGGCAGCCAATATTAGAAGAAATTATTTATACCCGTAGCCTTTACGCTAATTGGAGACTGCTTGAGTCCTAGGCGGTCTACAAGAGATGCTGTCACAAAGTTAGACTCAGAACCTAAACCAAGCAATGCTCTTGCGCTATGAGGGTTGTTTTGTTCATCGTATATAAGGACATATTCGTCGACAGCAGCACCATAGGCATTCCAGAATGAAGTTTACTGGCATTCGCGGCTACAGTGCTTGGATTGGCATCATTCGATGCGCTAGCAATTGAGGGGGCTACGCTATTATCAGGCTTGTGCACGATAGAATTTAAATGCAACAACGAATGATGGCGCCCATTGCAATTGCGGCAATTAAACGTGCTCTGACTCTGGGAAAGTTTATGACCAAAACCTAAACAGTTTAGACAGCGTTTCAATGCTAATATTTTATCGCAGTGCTGCGAGGCCGATAGGTTTAAGAAGTTAGATGCAGTTGGGACACAAGTATACTTGTCTCTGCGTGGCGGCACAAATGTTGGCTCGATTTTGCGATGATGGATTTTTTTTAATTACATGCGATGATTTTATGAACCTTTTATCAACGAATTTCGCACGAGATAATTCTACGGTAAACAACATATTGCATTTTTTATCAAGAAACGTTTTAAAAGTTTGCAGGCTTAGTATTTTAGTGCTTTCGATGGTAGATTCCCACTCACGAGCAGTCACTTCATCTAATTTTGAAGTTAGAACGAAAATTATCAACGCGTCAAATAGAGCTTCATTTCTGTTTAACGAAATGAGAGCGTTGGTATGCTTTGTCATGCCATGTAACAGAGCTCTCAGCTTTAATGCAGACTCATGATTAAGCGACGGCAAATTAAAAAATGCTCGCAAATGGTTATTCAGGAGAACCCGCTCATTGTAGTACCTACTACAAATCAATTGCCATGCTGAATCGTAGTTATCTGCAGTGAATTTAATTCCTTGCAAAATGCATGCTACCTCGTGTTCAAGTGATGCGCGCAAGTAATGGAATTTTTGTATGTTTGAGATGATATCGTTCTCGTGAATGGGACTGGTATATTTATCGCGGAATTCTAACCATGCCTCATGGTCACCAGAAAACGTAGACAAATTGGTCTTTAGCAATTGAATATTAAGCATTGCATTGCGTTGGTGCTACTTGAGCGTTCTGGGTTTTTCAAAACCACAATGACTTGCGATGTAATGTCATAAAACATATCGTCAAAGAATTCGCGCTGCTCAGTTTTAATGTCGAATTCTTCTTCAGTTTCCATATAGCTTTCAATACTATTCTGGATAGCATGGAATTCTGGCAATAGGCTATTGATGGACTGCAACCGTCGGTCTACATTCACGTACGTAGCTTCCGGCCACGTGACGCGCTCCGGCAGCTCACTTACATACTTGGAAAATGCGTTTAATCGCCTTTTGAGTGCACCGCGGGCCCGTTTTAAGGACGCTAATTCAACGACACATTCCGGCTTTGTTGACATTTTGGAATAGAATTAGTGGGAAAAGGAGACCGCTCACCTTACTGATAGGAAGCCCACGTGGAAGCAGCAGATATCCGGTTCGAAGGACCAATTTTATGTAGGTGGGAGCACGCGTGAGACGATTCTTTGCTGTGAATCGCCTGAATGTCCGGTTTCTTTATAGAGAGCCCAGGCTTCCCGGGTAAGAAATCTCCAAACGAAGATAGAAGGTTGAATTGTTTATTCTGAGTTGATTGTGCGTTGAGACTTGTTGGGATTTATTAATGATCAGATGCGTAAAATAACAAGTAGCGTTTATGGGTAAAAAGTGTATTAGAGTGCTAACAGGACGCAATGCAACCATACACTAACTGGTTTCAACGCACGTCCCGCATACCACAGCGCTCCGGCCGTAAGATATCGAAGTATGATCGATCCATCTTAACAAGACTGAACTACTGAGCTGATCGTGTATTGAGATCGAACTCCTGAGCTGATCGGTTATTAATATCGAACTAACTTGTTTGTAAATTTTGGAGCTCTGATATCACATGGCCACGGTACTCTAGAGCAAATAGTGCCGGCCCTCTAGATTCTGATTATTAATTTTATAAGTTGACGCACCCTACGACGGTTCGAGCAGAACTCTCCTAGGTGAGAAGCAAGTGCCATACTTAACACTCCATTCTTACTCCCAACTGTCTGATTAAATTCTTTATATTAACGGGTTACCACATCCTTATACTAGTATTAAGATAACGACATACGACTGCAAATAAATATAGTAACAACAATTACATTTAATCAAAAACTAAATATATCCGCTGTTATTCATTATCGGGTAATAAACGCTAAATAGTCACACTTATATTTTATCAAAACAAATATAGTAATTAATTAAATCTTTTTGTTCTAACTTATTGTCGGGTATAAAACTTGAGAAAAAGCATACAAGTCGCATTTAGGATGTCATCAAGTCCAAGTTGCTCGCAACCGATAGTGTACAACGGTACGGCATTAAACACACCGAGAAAACCGACCTACATCTACTATTTTTCTCTGATTAAAATACTACAAGATCAAAATATTGCCGGATGAGATAAAAATATATTTACAAACAATACATGACGCGCTATCTAGTAGCGTTTTGCCGGCGATGATCGACAGACACCTTTTATATCCTATCCATTTCTTTGTCGCTCACCAATAGGTAGCGCTAAAAAAAAGAGAAATGAGAAAGGAGAACCGGCGAAATATATCTACTGGTTAGACTGTTTAGGTTATAGATCACATAATAGCTAGGTTGATATAATAGATTATATCAGAGATAATAGATTCAGTCGCGCATTAACAATGCGTCTGAATGCATATATTCTTATTTTTGCCATTAGCACGCGTGCTATGGTACTGATAAACAAAAATGCAAATCAAAGTGATTATGATTATTCTACGACGTATCTGAAACGATTTAGATATTTTTCCGCTATAAGTGAAAGCAATGAAAATGAGGAAAATCATGGTGATTTAAAAGCGCAAAGACAAACTTTTTTTCAAAATGCAGTTATTACATTTCAAGAACATGCAAGAACACGCACCAACAGGAGTCTTGGATGCAGATACAATAAGTGCGATAAATGTGGAGCGATGCGGGCTTGCAGATGTTTCAATTTTCTAAAGTGAAGAAAACTGGATCTAAAATAGAATTTTATTGCACTGACAGAGGAACAAATGTTTAGCAAAACAAGCATTCAAAATTTGGAGCAAGCATACAAACTTGAAATTTACGTTTGTTATAATTACAGTGGACATAATCATCGTTTGCGAGGAAAGGTAAAACCAAATTTGATGACCGGGGAAAAGTTTTGAAAGATGCATTCTATCTTTTAGGCGATAATTTCACAGGAATGTTGAAAATTCAATTAGATTCCAATGACTTTTGAGATTATAGCATCTATGTTGATGCTGTTATGTTTCGACATTTTATTTCACAAAGGAACTTGAGCAATTATGCTCTTAATACTAATGATATTACCATCATTATTATTTTTTTTACCACATTTTCACCACCTGTGTATTGATATCTAAGTTTTGGTTGATGCAGTTGCGCATTATACACTGTTTTATTTAGGAAATTGTAATAAAATTGGTGGAACGATAATCATTTCGATTTCGATTAACTTTTTAATTTATTTTTTCATTTATATTTATAACTTTTTTTTCGTCTCCATAGAGTACTAACGTTTTATTCTCTTTAACAAAAAGTTTATACCTTGCTTATCAAATGTTTCACGTTTTTCAACAGCCTTTCTTGGCTGCAAGCTGTACATATTGGCTGCTGCTGTCGTCGTATTATAGGTTGTAGTTAATAATGAGGTAATTATGCATTTACAGTGATAGAATTTCTTCCATTCTTTTTCCGAAAGCATTAATGCAGAAGATGTTGAGTTTATTTCCACCATCGATCTAAAGTCTTAAAGAGTAATTAAACCGACATTAAACACTATTCTAGCTTCAAATTGAAATTATCTTTTATTTAACAATAACACTTCCATGTCTTTGTTGATGTGGGAATTACACTCTTTACTAGTTTTATGTACTTCTCCTCATCCTTCTTGGCATCCACTTCCTCCCTTTCAGAGCAATGTGTCGCGATGTCGTTTAGGAAATCTTCTACAAAAGTAAAGTTTCCTAATAGCGGTGCCGACGGCAGGAAAGCAGTTTGACCGTTATTTATTTTACTCGAATTTATATTTTCAACTCACACGTCGGTTCATGTCCAATGATCGAAAAATACTAATTATTATGAATGTCCAGGAAATTTAAACACTAACATCTTTTTCTCTCTGGGAGAAGAAAATAATATATAATTAAAAGTGTTCGGAGAAAATGATTTAGTTGAAATCAAGATGTTTGCATCACCAGGTCTTCTTGTTAACGGCGCTATATTTATTCCAACAAATATTGTAAACTCTACATTATACATTGAAGCATCCCAAAATGCTATCAAATGTTACATATCAATTGATGAAAAGTTATCAAACTATTCTTTTGATGACTTTTGACTCTTAAAATAACAGAGAATGAGTTATGATAATTCTGCACTGGTTGGAAGTAGATGGAAGAGCCTGGATAAAGCTGGTGACATCTCATTCGTCTATATCAACTACAAAATTACTGGCGGACTATCATATGAAAGATGACATAATTTGTTATTATTATTATGAATGAACTTCATCCTGCAAAAGTCTATTCAAATGAGGGTAAATTTGCGTTAACGCTTATTTATAAGGCCTACGCTTATCGCGGTTATTGTAGCGATTTTATTTATTACATTGTTTTTAATGTATTTAAAACTTATGTAAAATGTATGTAATCAAAATATACGTTATGTTAGCGAATTTACTCGTTTCCTTTTTTACCTACTACTTTACTACTTTTCTCGCCTTCCTTGCAATTCATGTAATCTTGCTTTTCAGAGTAATAAAAGTTAGTTAAATGTATCCGCTTAATTACTCTTAAAGTCTTTTAACGTTTATTAATATCATTTTAGATACTGAAATAGGTGGAATAATTTCAGAGTATAAGGAAAGATATTTTCCTTTCCCTGAATTTGTGAGTTTATCTATTTATTTATTTATGCACATTCAAAATTTTTTTAATTTAGTATTCTGTAATGTACATGTCAGAAGAGAGGCAGCGAGGCCTCCATTTCTATTTCTAGACATGTATTGAGATTGTTGGGCAAGCAAACCTAAAAAATCTGTTAATGTTTGCTGTAAGTCTTCTTTAAATATTTTAATTATAAACTTTAATTAATTGACTGCATTTATTTCTAGGAAGAATAGTCTCGTCTCAGGAATAAAATTTATATTATAAATTTAAATAACTTCTAATCCTCCAATAATAAATCAGTTCATTGCCTATTTAATAGTGATCGTAGTTTTAAGTTAATGAGAGGTGTCTTTCAAGAAACCACCTTATTTTTATTGAAAGCCTCAAGATCCATAAGAATGGTAACTCGTAGCACGCCTTCTGCACACCTTCTTTTAAGGAGGTGCCTTCTTACAATCCAATCCATCCCTGTTTTATTCGACATTATTACATTCATAATCACAATGGCCATTGTCATGATGTTTATCGAAATTTTTAATATAAATACAGAATATGTATTTGTTATTTGTTATTTGTTATACTAATTTGTTATTATTATTATGAAAGGTTCAAACTTTACTTTTTCAGTTCACGCAGCGACTTTGACATATGCAACCTTAATAACATTTACAACTTTACGTGTGTAATTCAAAACTCTCCCATGCTGAAATCAAAACTTCTGCGTTCCCACTCATTAATTCAGTTCGCGCATTGTCTCAGACGTATGCATCCTTAATAACATTTAGAACTTTGCGTGTGTAATTCAAAACCGTTTTTTTTTAATAATTAACTTTATGAAATACCTATAACGCTATCTACTGACAGCTGACGAAAACTCGTAATCATTACTCACTCTCGCTCACTTTTTCGCACTTTCTTTTACTTGCACACACACGGTTTCTATTAGAGATCTTTACCAACCGGAAGACTATAAGAATAACATAGGCTTATCAGTGAGGTCCCCTCAATTTTATACTACTTTTATATGGTAAATTCGGAAAAACTGAGTTCTAGACAAATAATTTTTTGTTCTTTATTGCAACTAAATAACTAAATGTTTAAATGTTACGGCAAATAAAATCAAACTGATTTAAATGAAGATAGATTAATACAAAACACCAAAATTAAAATCTATCGGTAAAAATACAAAAACAGTAATATTAAATTTATCTGATTTTTATCAGGTGGTAAAATAAATCAATTTTTTTGTAATTGCACAATCAATAGATTTGGTTAAAAATCATGAAAAAACTGACTACCATAATTAAGTAATATAAAAAGTATAGGTAGAATTTATTTATCTCCTATCTCAGTAGAGATAATTCTAATTGATGACTATGATTTATTCGTTAATTTAATTGATTGAATTAAAAATCTTGATTCATGCTCAAAATTATCTCTCTATCCACATCCTCCAACTACATCTTCATTATTAATGCATTAAACACAATTTTATGCATATTTTTATGCAGTATTGCATATTTAACAACAAACCATATTCCATAAATGACGAACTTATCGCAGATTCTTCTTTTTTATCAGCCCTATTAGAAGTATTCCTACAACACCAAAATTTCATTATTAAAAATACAAAGTAAATTAATTTTCAATTTTTATAAAAAAAAATATTGATTTAATCATTCGAAATTATGTTATCCTCTTCAAAATAATCTCTCTCTGATACAATACACTTGTGCCAGCGCTTTTTCTAGTCGTCAAAACATTTCTGATGCAGGTTTAATCTCCTCAATTGCTAGAAAATTGTTGTTTTTATTATTATTAGTTTTTTTTTTTAATTTTGAAGAAAAAAAATTTTTAGAACAAATTTCTCTGACACACGTGTCATACCCAAAACATTCCTTAAAATTAATTAGCATTAGCCAAACGATATGTTAGGATTATCAACTATTTGTCTAATCGTGATTCGACAATTTTTCAATGCAATTTCTTTCACGTCCTGAACATTTTCTTCGCTTTTTGACGTACTGGGGCGTCCAGAACAAGGTTCATTGTTAACCTTTTCTTGATCCTCTTGAAATAATTTATAGCATTTATAAACAAAAAATTGCCGACCACACAACCACGAGTCTAACTTTTATGTATGTCATATTAAAATAACACATACTATATAGTCAAACTGTAAACATATGATTGTGACGTAAAAATTTTTAAATCAGAATGTTCAGAGCAAGCCAAAATCAAGAAGTCACCTTATTTTTTGATCACATTTTGTATGTAATAATATCTTTCGTATTCTAGAAGACATCCTCCAACTCAACAATAAGAACATTCTTAATATAATCAACCATCAACAATATACATCTAAAAATCCAATTCACTGTAGAAAACAATCCCACAAACATAATAGACCTCACCATAAAAATCTAAAATAACAATATTAATTTCAACATTTATTGACTCCTCGAAGAAGTATAAATAAACATATTCAATCCTCTATATCATGCTTTGCGGTAATAATTTTCATAAAAGTATCGACATATTGCTTTTTGTTTAAGCCCTTTATTGTGAAAGCAGGAGGTTATAGGTATAAAGAACAAACAGATCCCTTGATTATGTTTATTATGACGTTTATATATGGTCTTAATTGTCAAAACAATCAAATATTTTATCAAAAATGAACCTAAATTTTTGCAATGGTTTTTAGAGTGTTTTCAGCCAACTTTCTTCAGAAAGTATTTTCTAACACTGTACATTTTATTCCCATGATATTTGTATATACAGACGCCTCTCCATCCATACCAGATATTGATAAAGGTGATCCAGATTCAAATTACCTACAATATGTTAGCAAAGGAAAGTATTGGACTGCGAAGACAATATCAGAACTGATTAATATTGCAGATAGAGCTTACATAGATAGACAATATTTAGAAGTTTATGAACTTTTAAACCGATTAAAATATAGCGATAATGGTGACGTGCAATGGAGAATTGCAAGAACACTATATAAACTATCAAATGAAAGATCCTTTCCTACAAGCATGCGAAAAGTAATGATTGACGAAGCATATGATCTTTTAAATACTATTAATGCCCATGAAACTAATCCAAATATTTATAAATGGTTAGCAATTGTTTTAGATTCAAAAAATTGTTTAGAAGGTATTGATAAACAGGTATCATCATATTCAAAAGTAAGAGAGTTATTAAATAAAGCAATTCAATTAAACCCGGAAGATTCAACAAGTTATTATATATTGGGAAAATGGTGTTTCAATATGTGTCAAATGTCATGGATTCAAAAGCTTTTTACAAGATTAATATTTGGCCCAGTTCCGGATACATCGTTTCAGGAAGCATATGAATATTTGCTAAAGTGTTACCAACTGCGACAAGATAATTACTACATACCAATTATGTATATGTTGGGAGAAACATGCTACAGACTTAAACAATATTTTCGAGCAGAGTTTTATTTAAAAAACGCAGTCATATTACAGCCGAGAACAAAGTTTGAATATGAATGCCTTTCTAAATCTAGAAAACTTTTGGAGAAACTGGAACTATACAATTTAACAAAAGAAGCCGTTTTATTTGAATATCCCTTTAAATTTTAATCTGAGTTAAAACCACAAACTAGCAAATATATTACTATCAAAAATGCGAATTTAATAATAAACTGGAAGAATTACGGTTATCCCTTTCACCATGTTTACTTTTTGTTTTAGGCTCTAGGTATCTATTCTGTATTCATTAATTTATTTCAATAGTTACAAAATATGTAAAACACATAGTAGAGATATGTATTATTATATTATAAAAATATTACAAAGGTGTTGCTGCATTTATAACATTTTTAGAATTGAAATAAATTATCAAAAACAGGCGCTTTTCATAGTAGATAAGTCCCGACATTGGCGCCACTCTATACGGGTGGAGGGTTCGAAGTTTGCTGCTAGTAATAAAAGTTACATTTAAAACACCGCTTTATTACAATACAATTTTGATAAAATAAATCAACTTAGAACGTGTTACGTCGATGCGATAAAAATTACAGACAGACATTTACCCAAGAAAGATAAAAGTATAAATAAATAGTTAAATTGTGGTAAATAGTAAAATTTAGTGTATGTATTATACTAATTTACAAACTAAACATAAACAAATCAATACCAATTAACATTACCGCGCAAAACTGTCTGACATTGCCCCCCCTTTCCCGGAATTAAACGTATAACACAGCATTCAATTCTAATTATGTTTGGTACAAGAACGTCCACGTTTTTGCTTTGCTAAAGCGGAAGCGGCGAGTTTCTTAGAGCGTTCTCTAGCGCGTCGACATCTAACGCTAGGCTTAACAAACTCGCGTGATAAGTTCTAATTGTTGTCTGCGGATACTCGATACTATGCCGTAGAGTATACTTTTCTCAAAATTACATAGAGTCCATCACGTTTACACATGAATTTTCTTTGTAACTTCGCAGATGTGTTTCAACAAGGACTCGTTGCCCCTTCTCAAGAAAGATTCGCCTTTCTTGCACGCGACAATCCGCTTACTTCATAGCGGCATACTGTTCCTTCCCACGATGAAAACAAGCATGTTCTTCATCCGGTGAAGATATTACAACATCTCATGTGAGAAGATGGCGTTTTGATGTACCTCTCAGGAATACTGAGAAGCCTCTGCAGGACTGTGGAGCTTTCACCTATAGATTAGCAGCGCAGGACTATAACCTGTTGTTTTGTGCTGCGCGCTATTCATCGCATAGCGTACGGTGAGTAGAGACAGATCTAAGGCGGTCTGGTCCTTTTTTGCACAGAATTTCTCTATTATAGCGTTTTTTTCGATTGGATGATAAGCACCTATGACACTGCTTAAAGTCTAATTGATCTAAAACATATTGCAAGGTTATGCAATTCATTGCACCAATGCACCAATTCATTGGGTGCCATTATCAAATATAATCCGACGTGGACATCCAAGGCAAAAGATTTCTTCTTCGATTAACAATTGCGCGCATTCCTCAGAAGTGGCACGAGGAAACGCAAACATCTGAATCGATTTGGTAGCGGTATCCTGAATTACAAATATCCAGTTGTTGTCTTGCTTTGTAGTCGGAAGAGAACCGACCCACTAAGTCAACGGCAAACGTTTCGAAGCGTTGTGCTTGGACGACTGTTTAGATCAGACCGGCTGCCTTCGAGTTTGTCGATTTATATTGCATGCACTCTATACAGTTGTGCAACCAGTCGAAACGTTTGGTGATTCGGGCGATCGTCTTGTCAACGCCATAATGTCCAGCCTGAGGATTATTGTGACACTCAGGTAGATGATCAGGTAGCCTGAGGAATCCACTATCGGTCCAACATTTGAAAATTACGGTACAACAATCGTTAGTTTCAAAGCATAAGATGATCTCACCGATATCTCCGTCGGCAAATTGTTTGATTCGAATGGCTTGTAGATATGGCCTTGAAAAATTGACACTGATTTGGTTGATCTTACATGAAATGAAATGAAATGAAACGCATTTAGTTTTACTCATTTTCGCGACTGCAATAGTTCGAATCACTCGCTCTGCGTTCTGCTAGCAATGTTTAAGTAATATGTTGATACAATTTCACTATAACACTTACTTTTAGTCACTTGTTAAAACATTTTTCGGCATGTTGCCTTCTTCAGTATGATAATGTTTAGTGATTGTTCCCGACTTATATATTTTCTAGATTAGTTCTATTGAGTGGAGGGTGGTTGGCTTTTTCTTCTGTCGGGGATGGGTATTTTGGAGATTATGAGATTAGTCTTAAGGGTTTAAAGATTGTTTGGAAGTGTGACTGGGTGTGCTCATTAAGGAGTTTTGGGTTATTTAGTTTGTGTTTGTAGATCTGAAGGTTTTCTTTTATGTCTAAATGCCCATTGTCTGTTTTTAATATTCTGTAATAGTATTGTATCTATGTTGTTACTTGCATGTGAATATTTAAATAAGTGGTTGGCAAACGGAGAATAATAAGTTTGGGGATCTTTGAGTGTGCGCATGTGTTCTTTGTACCTAATTTGAATTTTTTTCTTGGTTTTACCAAGTAACTAAAAGTAAGTGTTATAGTGAAATTTTATCAACATAATGAATCTTAAACACTTCGTAACCACACTCAACAATACGCTTAAGTAATATAATACTCGTATTTGTGTTTGCACTCAGCCTTCAACATGCTTTCATTTAATTCTTTTTACTCTAATCGAGTAAACATTCCTGCTTTCATTTCATTCCGAATGTATATTCGTCGGCACTTTTTCACTAAAATTCACTTTGAGAACTTTGAAATTATTAAAGATGTTTATCACGTTTTCACACATTCCTTCGGCATCTATTCACGAATTGTTGTTGGAAACAGCTAAATGGTCTAACAATAATTACGAAAGTTATGGGACAATATATCAAATAGCAACCAAAATTCGGTCAAACACTAAAATCGAAATTAAAAACAAAACGATCGCCAATTCTAAAATTTTGAAAAACCCGTTTTTTAGAAAATTATAATTGATCGAATGCCGTTAATGCCATCTCGATCGGAAATTTTTTCTTCCACAGTGATAATCAAAGCAAAGCCGGTAGCTCCAGACTGGCCTTGGCACCAAACAACTAAAGTCCTCCATGATACCCATATCCAGTAACAAATTCACTTCCGGCCGTAGTATTTTGGTCTTGAGAGGGTCTAACCGATAACGTAAAGTGGTTACTGGAACGTCCGATGTCAGCTTGATTGCGTGTTCCGCGAATGGAGTGGCAATAGTGAGTTTGTTAAAAGTACTCTCGTACTCTACAAGCAACTGTTCCAAATCCTCACGATGCTTACCAGACAGAACGTTTGCTTCATTGTCACGCAGTTCATCGAGGCTTGTGCGTAAACTCAACGCGTTGCAATTGGTGTTATAGAATGGTTGCCGTACCTCATCACCTTCAAAATACCATTCACTAGCAACGAATGATAATTGAATACTAACCTCAAGGATAAGGTCAATTCCTATTAGTGTTTGCGGTTGATTGAAGGTGGTAACATTTACAAACGGTTGCAGATATTGCCTTGCTGGTGCGGATTGAGTGACGCCATCTGCCAAAGCAACCTTTTGCATGGTTTCTTTAAATGACTCATTCAAAGCTTGCAAGTGGTGGCAAAGTGCAACCTCTGCTTTTAGTGTTGGTCGGTGGTCGTAAACCGCGCAATCACTGATTTATTTTAGAGAAACCGGTGGTCAGCAGTCCGGACAGTTTGATTTAATTACTCCGAGTTTGTCACAACCGCAGCATCGAAAGTCAGATTCTGGAGCTGATGCATTCAACGAGGAAGTAGACAACTGCCAGGCCGCGGCATCCTTTCCGGCTGACCCCGTAAATTGGGACTGTTCGTTTGCAAACGTTCTTCGGGATTGTGCGATTTCTCTCGGAAGCAGTGGCGGCGGCACCTGCATCAATGACGTGATATGCAAAATCAATTATTCTAGCGCTGCGCTAGTCATCACAATGCAGGCTGGTGCTTCTGACCGATCGTCATATTGATTATGAAAGGTCATGGATCATAGATTGTAAGATAAGAGTATGGCGTCAATTTAATGTATGTATTGCACTAATTTACAAACTAAACATAAACGGAGCAACACTAATTAACAAATGATCGCTAGTGGGCAGATCATTCAGACTGGTGGTGCGTCGATGGACCCTCTGGTTAGAATACAGCGTAAAACTGGCTGACATCGCCCTTAGGTTTTGCCTGCCATCTTGTGGTGTTGTTTTGCATAGTAACTTTTTTTTAATAAGTATAACACTTACTATAGTAGGCAACATGCCTTCAGCGTTTTACCAAGTGACCAAAAAATAAGGGTTATAGGGAAGTATTGTCAACATAATAAATCTTAATATGTAGAATGCTTACACAAAAAAGTGATCGCATACAATAATGATTTTAATAGGGAGAACCCAATTGACAAACGTAACAATAAAAACAATAACAACTAACCACACAGGAGCAACATGATACTAATGTGACAGTAATGTTAACAATATGATAATCAGAAGTAAGAGCACTTCAGTAAAACCTTATATATTTTTATAAGAGGTGATTCGATCAATTACATATTTCGACAAGCGAAGAGAAACCGTCTCAGCGAGGCAATAGCGCAATATTGGTATGGTTAAAAGCGTTGTAGTTAAAGCCCGTAATTAGAGGTCTGCATTCTGCCGAACGAACGGTCCAGTTACCGATCGGTCAAAGGTCGATATCAAACACCACCACGCGACCAGTCCTACACCCGGCGCACGAATACAAAAGTGAGATATGAGCAATATGCTAATGAATACAAATGAATACAAAATTTAGAATGGCCATAGGCCAAAACCTATGTGAAAAGTGCTCTTTCGTAAAGTCGATCAAGAAAGTTCGATGTCAAAAACTAAATGCGACATGAAAATTAGAATACTAGTGTCGTATTTTAAATGTATATTCTTCGAAATATGCATTTGTATTAGCGTCTGCAAATAATCACTTATTAATTCACAACTATTAAAGATAAGCAAATTGTTATTGAATTTAGCTGCCAATGTTCTGATAATAATTACGAAAGTTTTGAGACAATACATCGAATCACAACCGAAATGTGGTTTCAAATACTAAGGTCAAAATTTAAAATAAAAACAATTGATCTCTTAAAAATTTAAGGAGAAAACTTATTTTTTATAACATCATAATTAATCGGCTGCCGTTAATGTCATCTCAATCGGAACTTTACAGTACCACAGTTTTACCAATCTAGCTAAAAGCACAACTAGACTTATGCGCACGGCCCACGGCAACGCTTAGTAGCGTGGCCGATATTATGATAATTATTATTTAAATAATTATTTAAATTCTTCTTAGGGCTTGCTTAGGGATAACATAACTTGCCATCTTGGACCTTTGATATTAATTTTGAAAGACATCAAATAGCATTTGCATAGTGCATTGTCATTCAAATTAAACGTGTATACAAAATTGCAGCACAATCGATTGAAAATATCTGCTTCAAAATTCAGTTGCAAAATTTCACTCGCATACACACCGCCCAAATTTACTTTAAATAATTTCAATTTGTGTAATTTATTTTGTTATATTTTTATTTATTAGAGTTATATGTTTTCTTAAGATTCTAGTTTGATTAATTCCTAAGAGTTCTCTAATTAGTATACCAATGGTGATAATTATAAAAAAATCATTCATACATAAATAGCAAGGTAAAGAAAAGCTTGCAATAACTATGCTTAACGTTCAAAAATTTGATTGTGCCAGAAATTTTCAATCGTGTGTCGTTCGGGTGGCAAATACCGATACTAGAGTGGTCTGATAGCTACCATTTGTGCACAAGACTGCGGATAACTGCTCGAATCAAATTAATTGCCCCGTATTTTTATTATGTGGCTTTTCTACGAATTGCCTAGTATTAATTCGATCCTATCAGCCTTTAGGCAGTGGAGTTTAAGCCCATAGTCATTGGGCACGTTGGTTGGCCACGTCGACATCCAAAATCAACAACTAGTGGCATCAGTACATTGTCAAAACGTTAAAATATGTATGCTATTAAATAAATTAAAGGCATTGTAAACGTACAGTTTACTATATCTTCCGGGAAGATATACCGGAAGAATCCGATTTATATTTGAATATTGGAGGCTCATGGCACAACATATCTTTGCTACGTTTAAAATCAGCATTCTGATTTTTATTTCTTTATATCTAATAATCGAAATACAAGCATATCATTAAAAAGTCACTCTAATATAAGGCAATAAGGAAACAATTTAGGACTGTTAGTACTCAGACCTACCTAGTTATCAATATAAATAATACAATAATTTTCTATAAAATTATCTTGCATCTAAACGGTATGCGTTGGATGGCATTCTTTACTCTAGGTACGAATTTTACGTGCAATTAACGTATCATTATCGAATATTACTTTGCTGTCTCAATACAACTGTTCTTTATTTCACAGATTTGTTTACTTGTATGATTCATGACTGCGATAGATCAGTGCATAGCTCAAAGCAACTTCTATTTAAGTTTACCCATTCATTCAACACTAACTTGTTTTCCTTGAATTGATACGCACAAATGGTAACTCATAATGAATTAATTAATTATTCCATGTGGGCTTTGATTTGCATGTGTTTATATATATTTTATTATACATTTTATATTTATATTTATATTTTATATATATTTTATCGCTTAACAGTCAGGTGTTTCTATGAATGTTAGATCAAATGAATTAATTGCATTAATCAGCAATAGGTGCAATAGGTAACAAATTTTACGGAGATTTTATTAAACCTATAGTGGAATGTCGTTGAGTGTAGTCACAAAATGTGCAATATTCATTATGTAGACAGAACTTGACTATAACACTTACAAAAGATTAAGTTGTTACAAATGTTGTAGGTAAGCTTCATCAACATCAAGTGAATACAATTATGGCCGAGCGCAGAGGCAACGCACAATATGCATTCAACCCGCAACCCGCACACTTTGTCACCTAGTCACTTTTCTTGGTTAGCGCCTTTGATATAAGCAACACATTTTTTGCAAATTGAATTAAACTGTGCGTTAAGTAATAGCTATTCTATCACTTAATGAAATGCGTATATAGATTAAGGTGGGTGACTCGTTTGCAATGCAAGCTTACTATTTATTTTACAATTAGCTGGTACATTAGTTGGTTGTTGGAAAGTTGGTTCAGTATTCTGGCTTTATTATTTTGACTTCTTCCCACAGACACATTACTTTTACACATTAATTTTTCATTTTCAAATCAAACTATATGAGAAAGTATCGAAAAATCCTTAGTACACGCCTACGACTGTTTTTTATGATTGAGACATTGTTTATTGTACTTGTTAATTCGCAACATATAAGTTAGAAGAATGTTATAAATTTACGACTCATCAATAAGCTAATTGTTGGATAATTGTGACACATTTTCTGAGCTTCATGCTCGAGTTAGCATGGCACGTCTGCCAACATTTCCAAACATATCCTGGAATGCCTTGCTGGGTAAGCGGAACAAAGTGTAGAAACGATACAGTGCCAAGTGTGCTGAAAATGTGAAGACAAATACTGAGCCGTACGCAATCCCCGGCAGTTAAAGGGCACATCTGTAACTGTCACCCACTTCTTACGCTGCTTTCATGCCGCGCTGTCATGTGTCATGAGATTTCAAGCTCGCAGCTTCAAAGAGTCTCATTTTCAGTTTCTTCTTTGGATGCTCTACAAGGGGTTTAAAATGAACAAACAGTAGCTAATTTTGTTTCCACAGTCTGTGACATGCTGACATTGTGAAGTGTTCAGTTGCTGCGTCCACATCAAAAACGGCGAGGATCGGGCATGATACATCGAGGAAAAAATGAAATGCACTGCACGCATCGCTTGCTTTCAACGTTCACACATGTTTAGATGCTCATCTAGTATAAATTTAATTTTAAACCAATATTTACATCGAGTCTCTATTTTATCTATAATATTATATTATATTTTATGCCAATAAATATTAATTTATATTATTTTTCAGAATAATCACCCAAAAATGATTTCCGCCTCCAGTAACAAGTTCATTAACGCCAATTAGTGGAGCAATAACTCACCTCAGCATAAACCATTACTCATCGAGCAGTGAAGCTGCGGCGCTGACTGTCGTCAACTTTGTCTATGTCACTTTGCGGCGCTTAAGTTCACTTAATTCAGCTACGCCTCGACCCGCCCACTTTTTCCTATTTCCTCTCTCGCAAACGCATGTATCTCATTACGGCGTGCGCAATTTTTAGTCATCTTTGCGCTAGTAATCCTGACGTAAACTTTTTACTTGCGGCAAGCCGGTATTAGATAGATAAATCTCTCCGCGACTCTTCTTGCGGCTTCTTGCGGCTCGCCAATCGCCGCAGCCATGCGTCACAAGAGGCGTAGCTAGAACGTTGGACGAGTCAGTTGACTTAATTTAAGTAATGCAAACAGTGCCAAGCTGTACGAAACGTGCGAGATTATTAGATTAACATCCAATCGCACTGCGTAAACATCTCATTAATATTAATCTTAAGTAATCTAAGGTGCCCAAAATTGCATCAAGTTAATTGTTAGTTAATGGACATCCTGATCGTATGTGACTTCAGTTCTTCCATCGCTGTATTCATATTGAAATGAAATTCACTGTATCTGAGGAGAGCGACGGGCACAAAAATGACCACCTTACAGGTAGGCCTAAAACATTATCTCAACTTTATTTTTATTATTTCGAAAATTAATTGCTTGAACAATTGTCAAATGTGGGTAAAGTTTAACTATAACACTTTTTATAGAACGTTTTCGACTTATTGACTTTTTCTCTACGTTCCACAAATTAATATTTGAGCAACAAACCGAAAACGTTAAATGTATTCCACATAATAAATATTAAACTGATATTTCAAAGTACGGGAGAGAGAAGGGTAAATAAAAACTATGCAATAAAAAAGGAACTAAGTTAGAGTATCATCGTAATTAAACCATTTAATAAATTTTCAGAATAAAGTTTTAATTTCAGCAATTATATCTCAACAATCAGTTTGTATACAAATGTGTAATAATATCATCAATGGAATCATTTCTCAGCCCACAACTGATCATCAATGAATGACTTTGTGAATTCTGTGAAGAAACTAAGGAAGCAGAAATGATTCCATTGATAAAATCACATTGGAACACATGTGTGTCGGAATGATTACCACAAAAAAAGTAATTTTGCTGAAGTTGTCGTCAAAGGGCGGTGAGAAAGATAATGGTTGATGTGAAACTTGTAATTACTTACCCAAAAACAAATTAATTCTTAGTGAAACACTTCTCGCAATGAAATTACGGGGAGTACTATTCACAACCTCGACTGTATTAACCTGTGTTACCCCAGCGACGGACGCTCGGCGACGAATTTTGCTTATAAGAACCTTATGTAAAAGGTAACTAGTTTCGCGTAACTCAAACAAAACAACGCGATTTATTATGACATCTACCTAATTTTCTAGATCTTTCAATAAAAAATGAGGCAGCTAAATGATCTAATAATTGTTACGGAAAGTATAGGACAATAAATCAAATCGCAAGGAAAATTCGGTAAAACACTAAAACCAAAAATAAAAAACGATTGATTGTTTGAAAATTTTGATAAAACTGTTTTTTCAGTACATTAATCGAGTGCCATTAATATCATCACAATCGAAAATTAGCTGTTCCACAGTGTAATTGTGGAAGAATCTGATTATTTACGAGTTGTCGACGAAGAGCTGGTGATGGGATTGTCGTTGCAGGAGCAATTAAAAAATTATATTTCTTCTAGAAGATTGATTTTTGAGTATGTCGAAATAGTAGAAAACCGTCTCAAAATCGGTTTGTCTCGGTCAATGTGCCAATATAATTTCATCATTCATGCAGCAATTGATTTTTATTTAGAATATTTCAAGTTGTATGTTGAAGTATCGACCCTTACAACTTTGAAGCACCTACGCTGTCCAGTTAACTTTCGGTATTCTACGTTGTCTCAGGTGGTAAACTGAGATATTTACCATGATAAATGGAAGCGAATAGTGCGACAACTCTAAAGCGGCAATCACTACTTCAGAATGGCATTTAAAAAATATCTAAACTGAAAACTGCATGAATGAACCAATTATATTGGCTACTCTTGGTTAAGATTTATTAAATAATTATTTTGCCATTTCACCAAATTGTGAAATTTATTGTAGACTTTAATTATTTTTATATTTTAACAGAGGTTGATATTATTCGTCAAACTAGAGTAAAAATAGAAACTTTACAATTCTGAAGAAAGTACAAATTAATTAAATTCTGTTAGAGTATTGTTGAGTGTGGTTGCGAAGTGTTTAAGATTCATTATGTTGATAAAACTGCAATATACCTTAGTAAATATTAATTTGTAGAACGTTTTCGGCTTGTTGCTTTTTTCAACATGCTATTATAGTTAAGTTTTATCTAGATAATGAATTGTAGCGATGAGATTGTTAAAGCCCCTCTCGCGCACAGGTCACATGCTAATAATTCTACATGCGCACGTGTGACTTGTGTTCTTGTATCTATGCGCATGACAATTTGGTTGGCGTGAGGAGTAGAGATTGGGATACAAGACAGTATCTCGACAGTACTTAAATCAGAAATCATTTCGATTATGAGGCCTCTAGTCAACCTGTACAAAGACTAGAGTGGCGCCTCAACCACCTCAAAGAAATCTCTATTTTCTACTGCAGCTACCGAAGTCCCAAGCGAATCGTTTGGTAATTGTGCCACGCAGGTTATTAGAAAATAACCTTCTGTACACCTCTGTTTGCAGATTCATTTAATTTTATACTTTAAAAACGTTTCTCTGTAACTAATTAATTTTTGATGTACTTGCTACTTCTCTAGTTGTGTTGTAGCACCAAAAAGATTAAAAACAAAAGAGTTTTTAGGCTAGAACAAAAATACATGTTTTTCAAAAATAAATTGCGTCTTTCCTATTTGAGGCACCAATAATAGCAAACGGAAATATATTCGCTAAACCAATCATACACTTTATTTTGCTTACTGATTTTAAAATCATTTTAGCGCCCAAATTATATGTAAATTTTGTATTTTGCATTGTTTGCGCAAGATACCAGCATCGGCCGACTTCATGAATCTTTCAACTTCATAGTTTTCTGAGGGTGGTATAGATTATTAATTTGTCAATCTTAACGATTTCTATTTTGAAGTATTGTTGAGTGTGGTTACGAAGTGTTTAAGTTTTTTTGCCCATATTATCTGAAATATTATTGCAACACTACGAAGAATCCATCATTAATAAGTTGAACACACAATTTAAAGTAGTGACATATATTAGATACGTAGATGACATCTTTTGCATAGTAGAAAACAGCCCCCAACTCAACAAAAACAACATTCTAAACATAATTAACAACATACACCCAAACTTACAATTTACAGTAGAAACAAATCCCATTAACACAATAAATTATCTAGACCTTATAATAGAAATCCACAACAATAATATTAACATCAATATATACAGAAAATCAACAGATAAAAACCTAATAATCCACAATAACTCTAACCACCCAAAACAATACAAAATGACCTACTTCAGATTTACATTCTATCGCCTTCTTAACACACCACTTACAATTGAACAACATAACTTGGAATTCAATAAAATCAAAAACATAGCAATAGAAAACAGGTACAATACAAAAAACATAGTCAAAATATACAACATATATAAGATTACAACAATACTTAGAAAATTAAACGTTCAGCAATTAATTTCGAAATATGTAAGAATGTTTTGACTTTTGTGTTTTCTGCCGTAGTGGCTACACAAATTAAATTCTTTGAATGCGTTTATATGTTTTTTGTAAAATGAGCGTAGTTCTTTGTTGTAATTACTAATAAAAAAAATATCAACTGTTCACTTTGTATTAAATTCACAATTTTCCTCATTAATTATTTTACTATTAATTTTAAAATTATATGCAGTTATCACTTATGGTTGTGGTTGTTTTCACTATGAAACACAGGCACGCAGGTGATACAGGAGCTGCGCTAACAGGTAAATATCTAACTAATTGCACTTACAAGGGCCTAGGACCTTTGCGTGGATAAAGATTTTAGGAGGATTTTAGATACTCGACAGACGGGGTGGAGTGACATGGTTAGACAAATTCGGTACTTTCTGAATTGATGATTTACGCACTGCACAAGTCAAGCGTTGATTTCATTGCTGTGTCCCTTCCTGTAGCATTGCTAAGACAATGAATTGACAATTTATGAAACTAAGACGCCCGACACGGGAAAATAATATTCTTCGATAAGATAAACTGAACAAAACACTAAATTATTTTAATGATGATTAATAGATTAATAGACTCTAGTGCCCCAAGGTGCAGCGTAAGAGGTGAATCGACAATACAAATAAAAAATAAAAAAAAAACACAGAAAACAATAATTTGTAACCTATCCGCATATTTTCACCAGTCACGGCACGCTCTCACTGTAAGTTTGTTGTTAATTCCTGAATTGAATTGGTGCTTTGGCGGGCTGCACAGAAAGTTGCAAAGAGCCGCTGATTGCCGACCTCTGCTCTATGATTTGATAGAAACACAAGTGCGCTATATCATTAGGTGAATAAAATCGATGAGAACAATTCGTAGCATGTGCTGAAGCAAGCATTATTTTCAAATAGCACTTAAAATTGTCTCTTTACTTTTACATTCAATTAGTTTTATGAGCAATTTTAACGCCTCAAACAAAATCTTCTAAGAAAAGCAGTTTGTACATTTACGAGTTCTACTGAATTAGTCGTATGTTGACACAAATCTGTTGAAAAGAAGAACTTTTATTATGCGCTTAATGTGAATAAAAATAAAACGCACGCGAGGCATAAACATATACTTAAAGTGTGAATGATTTATTTTATGCATACAACTATTTTTGCTTATGTTGGTTCACTTTTAGAAAATGAAACATTTGCAACAATATACACAATATAATCAATACATTGGATTGCATTTATAAATAGTTCTGGGATGGCAACCAACTAGTTAATTTTAAAAACTACGCCTTTTGTTGCAAAATATAAGAACAAATTGTTCAACAGTGTTGCACCTGCGTGGCACAATTGTCAATATGCCATGCAACTATCCGCTTGGGTTCTCGGTAGCTGCAGTGGAGAATGGAGATGCTTGAGGTGAATCGGGCGCCATTCTACTCTTTGTAAAGGTTGATCAGAGGCTTCATAACACACCTCCTTCCGGTGGTATGTAATAGGTATATATTTATAATAATGGAAGTGAGCCTTACTGGCTCAATTGTTGTCGAGATACTGTTTCTTGCATCCCAATCTCTATTCCCAACAGAAACAAAATTCGCATTTATTCGCATAGATACAAGAACACAAGTCACTGTGAGCAAAAAGGGGGACAACAATCTCAACACTACAATAGATAAGTATTATGTTTGAATATACAGGCAACTAAACGTATATGGTACATCATTCCAAGGCTTATATACAAAATGCATTAAACTCTATAGAAATTGCCGGCTCTGACGACAGTGGTACAATGGATACCGGCCATATTAATGGCCAAATTCGTATGTTAACGAATATTTGAGCTGGGCTCCAATTGGCGCACTCTGTGAATAGATCGATCAGGTTTAAATTAGTTCTTTCGTTTACACAATAACTATATAGAGTAGCATGTGGATTCGGGTCCTGTAAGTTAACTTTCTCCTAGAACAAAATATTAAAGAAAATTACGTTCTAAAAGAAGTGGAAAATGATGTAGTGAGTATGACGCCTGCCTCTCACTTGAAGGGAACCCGAGTTCAGTTCACGGTTGAGAAAGGTTGTTTGAGGACAGAGCACTTCAAAGAGCCAATCCTTATAAGGAGAGAATTTAAATTCCGGACGAGTGGCGATAAACCGCAGGATTGGAAAAGCCACGGTAATAATAATATACTGAGGAAGAAAACAACAACTCGCGCTTTAATCATAGATGGAAAAGAATCAAAGCATTAATAACATGTTAATATGAATATAAGACATTTTGTTAATAAAATCAGTGAAACGTTGAAATGGAAATTATGTTAATAATTACAATAGCTTTTAATTTAGCTAAAGTTAACATACAGTTTATATACTGACAAGCAACAGAAATTGTGCTGGATGTACATAAACCAGCATAGTAATAATAACACTTACCTACCAAGATTGAGAAAGTCAAACAAACAACTTTAGATTTAATTATTTCCCAAAAAGCACCTTAGATTAAAAACAGACCACCACCGTTTTTAGAATTTCGCGTTTTTTGTAGTCAATAATATCCCAAAGTCATAAAAAGTAATGATAATATTTATTTCTCTCTCTCTCTCTCTATATATATATATGAAACAAAATAATATATATTAGGTATAATTTATAGGTTTAAGAAAGAAATAAAGTATGTTAAAATAATCTAAATCAAGAATATCGCAAATACTTATTTCTAAAATGTTTTTACTAATTTGTTTTGTGATTATTTAAAAATAAAATCAGAATGCTTGGAAGGATTCTTCAAACGTTGTACGCTTTTTGCTTGCGAGGCATTTGTTCTTACCCATAATTGTTATTTTATTTATTAATTTTTGAGCGTACTGCAACCATGTCTACTACAGGGTTATTACTACTAGGGTTATTAGCAGTTATTGGGACTGAAATCGGTAAAAATATATATTATATTGAATTATCGCTCTCAGCAGGAATTGCACCCGTGTCTCCCGAATATGCACCTCGCTGTCACTGCTACAGTCAAACGGCTTACCGACTGTGCTACGGAGCGGGGCTCTTATTCATAATTCTTAACTAATAAATTACAAGATGACAACTATTGTATGTTTTAAGTTGTATAGAAAAATATCTTTGAGTCGCAAGTTTATAAAAATTACTCTTTTGCAAAATACCATTTAAAGCAATTATACAATACAGGTATTTCATTTCGGGAGCCGACTACAAAAACAAAACATCATTAGCAGTAGTTGTTCGAATGCCTAATCAAACTACACCCACCCGGTTCGAAAATTAAATTTAACCAAATATGCATATTATATACTACATTGTTTTTATTTCAGCATATACGAAATCCTTTCATGACAATAAGAAGCCACGTCGCAATCGTACTACGTTCACCAGCACTCAACTAACCGCACTTGAGAAAGTTTTCGAGCGCACCCACTATCCGGACGCGTTTGTTCGAGAAGATCTAGCTTCTAAAGTGCAACTCTCCGAAGCTCGTGTCCAGGTGTGGTTTCAGAATCGTCGGGCAAAATTTCGGCGTAATGAGCGTTCAAGTATAACTGCTAATGCAACGGCGCAAACCACCCCTTCAACAGTTTCACACTCTGCGCCTATTCTTGGTATCACTGGAAACAAGCATATGAGCACAATGCTTCCAGCTAGCTCTAATTTGAATAGTATTGCATTAGACGTCAACAGTGCGGCTAGTTACATGTTACCCCCGTGGAAAATGCCTTACTCGTCGCATCGTGTAACCACTGATGAAACTGCACCGCTATATCCGCACCAGAATTTGCAGGGAGTGCAAAATCTGCATGGGCTGCATAGTGTACAGGGTTTACATGGTTTGCAAAGTCATTTTCTAGGACCTTCTAATTACTATTGGGGATAAGGAATCTTGAGATAAATACCTATAAACAATATATATAAGTGTAATTTTATAAATATATACATGTGTTAAAATCAAGAGATATATTGAGACAGGATGCAAATGATAGGAAGAAAAGAAAGAAAGTCATTGGTGTCGACCAAGCCAAATTTATTGAAATATCTTCACTAGAAATTAAAACTGGATAAATTTTTTATATAAGAAACAAATTCTGCAAAATAATCTAATAATCTACACGTACACTTAGTTCAACGCATCACAAACCTCTAATATCTTACCCCAAGGATGTAAAACTGAAAAGCTAACATGGACCAAATAAACAATCCGACTAGTACGTTGCAATAAACATATATATATATATATATATATATATATATATATATAGCTAAATTAATGCTTGACATCTCTCTCTGATATCATCTATCCTATTCCTATATCCTATATCATTCCTATTAATACATTTTCAAACAAGAGAGGTAGTTCCATCCATAATAAAAACATATTCATATGCGACATTTAAAATATTTTCAAATCTTACCGGTGAATAATTGTAAAATTCAGCCACACCCACATCAATAAATTTTGCGTTCATTTTGAATCATTATATTTCTATATTTATTGAGAAAATCAAAGGAAAGCAAAATTTATTTTTCAAAGAATTAAAATCGTTAAACCTTGTTCTAAGCTGTATCATCTAAATTAGACTTGTTTTTGTTGCACATTTCTTTCCCAAACGATACGATAAATTTAAATCTGCTAAATCATCAAGCATACAAAATAAATTTTTACAGCTATATATGATTGGAGAACCAACTTGATTTTTAGTTTGTAAAAACATTCATATTTCTTCTTTTAAATCTCAGAATTGTTTGAGAACCTTGAAATCGAAGTTTCATAAGAATGCAGTGAATTGTCGTTGATTTAAGCCTCGAGTTTGCCGTTTTCAATCAATTAGAATTTTCGATTTTCGCACGTACAACGATTCGAATAGTTTATAAATAATATATATATATTTCATTTTTATTTAGGCCGCACGTTTGACGCCCCTGTCTTACTTCAAATACCACGAGCGCAATATATCTTGCAATAACTCTTACAGTTGACTGACGGTTTAACGCGTTAGCAGGAAATGAACCATCACAGTACAGAGAAGTACGCGCAGCGGACAAATTACAAATTGGCGCCTTGAGCCATAAAATTGCCTACCATTAATTTTTCCTACTTTTTATAACTAAAATATTTCTGCATTATTATTTATTTCCAAATTATAACATATTGATGTAGTCTATATTTATACATAACCATTCAAAGTCTTTCACGAATAAAATGTGTCTTCTGTACGCCACAGTCCATGTTTTAATAGGCCGTGGGCCTTGTTATTGAATAATTATAATCTCCAGAATATTATATTTTTTATAAATCATTATTGGAAATGAATCTGTTTCCCTCCGAATGTTTCCCAGAATATTTATATTTACATTTGCTGTAGGCACCTACAAGAGAGAAAACATTAATAGGTGAAAATTAAAGAATTCGTTAAACTGGGCACCTTTATGATCATCGGGACGTCGCAATGTGCGCGGAAGTGGGCTATAAAATGTGGGACTGCCGTCCTGGGTGCTACTGCGGCTACTGTTTCCGCCCGCAGACGTATTCTCGTCTTCCCTAGGCGGGCGAACAACACGCATGAAGCGACCACGAATCGTTGCAAGCCGACGTTCTTCAGAACACACTCGCGTGGAGTCCAAGAAGTTCAGCGTTGGAATTTGAGATATAACATAGAATCTATGCCATTTAGCAAATTAACATTTGAATTGAATATATATCTAAAATTGGCAACCTGTATCTCGTGTAATCGTCCTCATCGTTGGCCATATCTGATAATTGATTAGGACAGGCTTTATTCCCCAAGAGGCTGAGAAAATCTAAAGATGGAAAAGCTACGCACAACTTTTCCAAAAGCAATTCAATGTCATTGATCTAGAAATTACAAAACAATCTTGTATTAACGCATTTGCTTTGACACTAAAATGATCATATTAATAAGCATGCTTTAGAATTGAACGCTCACCATGTTTTTGTTCAGTGAAAGTGTGTGCAAGTTGGGCAAGTATGGCAAATCCACATTGTCGCTGAGCTGGTTATTATCAAGCACAAGTTCGCGTAAATGATGGAAATGCTCAAGACCTCGTGTTGTTATCAAATCATTGTAGCTGAGGTCCAAGCTGTTAACTCGTTCAGCATAGAGTTTAATGATTACCTCAGGAATGCGACTACAATGCTGATGGCTGTAACATAACTGATCAGCTTTTACTTATTTGTGTTGCAAGTAGAAAAGCCAACTGAATGGTCCATCCGACGTAAATTTTAAAATAACCAAATTTAATGGCTATTAATATAAGTAATATTTATTTGTATTAATATTGGTGTGGTTGTTTTTAGACATATTCTAACAAATTTTATTCGTATCTTACCCGTCCATTCGCAAAGTGTACAGCTGAAGTCATAAAATCATCGCCCAAGTTACTACACCGTTTCAAGTCGTATTTAGAGCGCCGTTCTGAGCCGGAACTCATAATACTGCGTTACAAATTCAAATTAGTCAAAACACTACTTTAAGTCTAATTCAGAACTGATATATCTTGTGTACTTGCATATAATCTTATTTTCTATAATATACGAATATACCTGCTACAAAATACCTAACACTACGGCAAAAATTTGTTATTGATCTTTTGCAAAGAAAACGTATAAGTGGCTACAGTCAACTCACTTTCCTTCACTTTGCTGACTTATGCTGACGACAAGTTGTCAACAAGCTGTGAGCTACGCACTATACACTAAGTTGAATATAGTGTACAAGAATATCACGAAAGCTTTGATAAGCCACGTCTTATCGGCCCGTTATCAAAATGTTATCTACAAGTTGTATGAATAACACTGTCTCGCGTAATCAAGACATTGAAAGAGCAATACGTTGGCTCAAATTATTGTTTTCTTTATTCTAAAAAATGCTTCACATACAGAAGTATTTTTGTTGTATTCATATTATTGACACAAATATCTATGTCAACTCAAGCCATCACGTGGTAGTTGAAATAGAGTCCCAATACAAGATAACCTTGGAATTATTTATAATAAATACACCACAGCGAAGCGTACATTCGAGAAACACGGATCCAAATTCTGCTGAGAATATATTTAATATATATTCTCACAGAATCCAGTTCCAATGAATGCAATTAAAATCAGTTTGCGATGCAGATCGAATGAGACAAAAAATCCCATCCAAAGATGTAGTGTTGTCAACCATATATTTAGGAAGTAACGTAGATTTTAAAACTAGTGAATACAACTGATATTATCCATAACGAACATTATTGACATAACTTTCGTTCCTTTGTACAAGACAGAAGAACAAGTTATTGAAACATTGATTAATCATGTTCTAAAAGAAAGGCTTTCTCAAACAATTTCGAATCGTGTTCGACAACATTTTGGTTGCAATTTGATATTTTGTCTCAAAACTTCCGTAATTACTATTAGATCATTTAGCTTTCTTTAATAACAATTTATGAATAGATACCGAAGAAATACGTATTAAAGTGTATTGTTGTGAACAAGTGCAGACGCTGATATGAACATGTTCCGAATATACATTGAGTATGAGTTTGCCCTATACGTCACTAGTTTTCCAACCTTCTTGTCGCATTTAGACGCATTGAAACTCGATTTTAACCCATTTTAATTCGAACGATTCGAAAATTTTAAGAAAACAGTTTTTTAGAACATCATGATTGAGTGTCGTTAATGCCATCTCGATTGGAAATTTGCTGTTCCACAGTGTAATTAGACTGAAATCTGCCACTTTATAGACATATTGATAGTGCCCATTAGCAAAATGTGCTCGACGACAATCAAACACGGTACCAAATCTTGCTTCATTTAATTCATTTCTGCATTGCTCATGGCTGTAAACTAAGAAAATCACTCACAAAACAAATCTGTGAAGTGAATAAAAATATACGCCGCGTCTCGTTCTAGAGTGTGGTATATTATATGCCATCATACTTAAACAATAAAAATATTTGTCTATTGATAGAGTACCAACAATCACGTAAGTACAACTCTCACAATTGCAATATAAGCATAATTTCCTAAAAAAAAATTAATTTAATTGAGAGGCGATACGCAAGGTTAGTGATTCGTAAAATTCTCGTAGATCAGCATGACTAGGCAGATATTAGGTGTTACGTGAAGTAGATATGGTGCAAGTCCCTTATAGAAGCCACGTGTGCCCTCATATCTCCACGTCCTTCGGACACAGTCCCACGAGCCAGTGTAAGAGTGATGCTGATCCTGCATTCGAGCACGGATTACTTGGTAAGGGTACGTTGCAGCTGCAGCAACAAGTTTCGACGATGCTGCAAAGCAGAGATATTCCATGGTCGTCTAAAACATAAGCAATATAACCATAGACGCAGAAAGCAGATAATATTCATTTACCAATTTATTATCAAAAGGTAGGTTACGATACTGATTATAGAAGGCCTTCATTTCCTCGTATGTCATAAACTGCAAAGCTCCATGTGTCACTCCAAACATACCAGGAATAAATCCCTACAATTATAATTTCTGTATAATAGCATGCTAAAGGAATAAATCAATTTGTATACTCTGTAATATCCCCGGACTCCTTCTTCCTTGTAAATTTTGATGAGAGCATCCAGCATACCCTTGTAATATGTGTGTTTCGAACCAGGTATCTTGATTTCTGAGACGTATTGAAGACATAACCGAGTCTTTACTACCCAAATGGGATTGGTGACGAGTAGAGTAAGTACCCCCGCCTCGGCGGCGGTGAGCATATGTAGTTTGGCTCCCAATGGCTGGTCAGCATCATCCGCCTGGATCCAATTTTTGAGTGCGTTGTAGCTAAAGGAAAACACACAACGCCGTTCTTTGTTTTGGCCGCACAAAATGCGTTTTTTTTTTGCTTTGTTTTTTGATGACGCATTCATCGCCGTGGCGAACAACTTACAAGAGGAAGTAACAGCCCCACCCGCTTCCGGACCCCCATACATTGGGTGCAACACCCCTGTATAGACCACGAATGCCCTCCTGCTTCACTATCGTGTAGAACGCGCTGGTCAGGCTGCTGTATTGCGGAATTGGAGATCTACCATCACTTACTACAAAGCAATATCGTAATTAACACATACCAAGAAATGTGAATAAAAAAGTGTTTAATAATCATTACGTTGATAATAATCTAAAAAATCATCAATCATACCGGCAAATCTAATCTTCATTAGATCTAGAGGATGTAGAATAAGAGTTGAGATTGCACCTCCTGATATTCCAGCAAGTAGATGCTCATACCTGACGTGACTGAGCAAACCAAACCCTTGGTTAAGTTGATTGGTAGATTTTTTCGTCGAGGTCTTCATGGTCCAGTCACTGCTCAGAAGTTCTTGAACGAACTCCACTACATACTAACCGAGAAAAACACAAAATAGCGTGTCCTGTAACAAGAACAAATATTAAAATATGTCAATTTTTAATTACAACATCTATTTCATTAACTTCTTCAATTTCTAACATATGTACTATCTTAAGGGATCCAAAAATAACAAGGTGTCTTGCCCATCCCGATTTTATAGTTTATATGTAGGAATAAAACTAGGAGAAAGGGTGTGTGCATATTTGAATGTAAGATTAATAAATAAAAAATATTTATCAATAATTTTCAAGACCGCTAGATAGACTGAATGATTATAAACTTGGGTCTGTTCCCTGTTTCAATAATTTTAACTACTTCAACTTAACAATGATTGCAAAACGCGTGAGTAGAATATCACATACTACGCCCCGTCCACCGTTGTTCTAAGTACAGCCAAATGTTGAACATTGCAGAATGTAAATTCTACAGTACTACAGTACAAAAGCTTTTCCTGGTCTTGGTGTGTAAATTTGCAAATAACATTATTTTATTTTTGGCTGGGTACATTTGTACCTCTCACAATGCCTCACAATATATTCACACATGTAGCGAAAAATTGAAGCAATGTAGTCAAATATTATGTCGTTATGCTGATAATCTTGGTATAACCATAGGACAGTAGCAAAACTAATTTCGTAACAAATGGAAACAAGGAGAACAAGCAGAAGCAGCCAGAAACATGCAAAAACACTCTTACATTACTTGCAGGTTATGTAACATTCCTCGCAATCGAATTAAAGAGAAAAACTAAGAATTTCGTTGCTTTCTCGAGTGCACACAATATTGATAAAATTTCATACTTACGTTAGTGTCGGGAGCCCATGATATGGATGAATCATGGAAGATGTTCTATGTGTAGCCAGAGGAGTGATGGCGTGATTTTACGAGTATGATCCCAATGAACCACAAACAGTGTTGTTTCGTAAATGGTGAGAACGTGAGACTTTTTACGTTATAATTACAGGTACAATCGACACCACTTGGTCTACTGGCATCACGAACCATGAGAATTAGATACGATGAATGCAAAATCACCACCTGGCATTCAACTGTTTCTAGAGGCGCAGGAATGATTTGAAACACAGGCTGTAATATTTATTCAAACCCTTGAAAACCTTTCCGGTCGCAACCTAACCCGACCCGGACAAGGTATGATGGACAAATGATGAAACCGTGGACCGAACCGTACGTCAGCACAGCCGATGTCTCCTTCTGGTCAGCGTCATGATTTTCCCAACCACTCATCCGTCTCGAAGCATTAATGGTTCTCTATCTAGGTAGTGGCATATGCGGAAGTTTTTATTGGTTTGGTTCTGGGGCTTGGCAAGCACTGCCGCCCTGACACCGATTTTCAAAACCATCGCACTACATGCAGCTACTTTGAAAATTCCAGGAATCTTTTTCCTCGATATATTATGGAGGCTCAGTTTTGAAATATGTTAATATATAGCCCCGTTAATCAAATCCGGATGTGAGGCTTGAATTTTTACAAAGAAATTCAATTTGGCAGTTTCTATGGCATGTTAGACTAATTGACTTAGGCTATTATGAATTTGAAAATGATTTTGAATCATCTGATCCAATGATGAATACGATTAAAAAATATAGGCAGATGCCTTCTGCATTGATGTGTCCCTAGCGCCACCTGCGGTCTTAGTGGGTCGGGGGTGTCCTGTCCATCCTGTCAAATAATCGCGAACGTCGTAGATTTATTGATGCTGATTGACGCAGAGCGCACGTAAACTGCTTGATCGACTTTACCTTTATACGAGATGATGAGGACGCATTAGGTAATCCTTGTCGATTGAAATCATTCTAATAAATGTAGTTGTGTGAATTTCACATTGAACGACACTTCCGACCGGACAACTCTAGTTAAGTGGTCGCCTCAATCATGGGATTTAACAACTCATATCTTCACCAGATCAACTTGTTCTGAGAATTCTTTGCAACTCTATGAAATTGTGATGTCATGAATAGTGATTATTGATGTATTATACTTTTTGATGAGACATGAACATCTTCCTACTCTGAGGCTTGAGAGTGGGAGATATGTTGTAGAAACAAAAGCCACTGATTTACAAAAGCAATCATACATAAATACCAACAATACATAATAAATATAAACTGTAAGTAACTATCCTTGCATAGACAAACATTACATTACTTTTGATAAAGTACTTTGTTTTGTAGGTTTTTGAATATTGGAGCCAACTACAGTATAATGGCCACCCAAGGTTCTGTAACAGCTCCATCCACCCCAATTGCAACAGCACACATGCACACATTACATGATGGTAAAACAAGAAGTGCATCTCGCACTCACCTCTATGTTTTACCAAAGTTGCCATCTAATGACTCACTCAATAACAGCCCAGGGCCTGCCTCTCCAGGTAAATCATTCAATATGATGCAACATATAATATCCATGATATTTTAGGTGTTGCCACACTTGACAAAGCAATGGATTTTATCTTTACTGATAGATGTGAATCTAAACTCACCAGGAAAGAATCTTACAAAGCACAACGCAAGAACTACCGCAAAGAAAAAAAGAGAGTCACCAATGAATTGTTAAACTCCCTGAAAGATCCCTCAGTAGTTGTGTTGGCTGATTGGTTAAAGGTGCGAGGAACATTAAAGTCTTGGACCAAATTATGGTGTGTTTTGAAACCAGGAATGCTGTTGTTGTATAAAAGTCCAAAATGTAAAGTAAGTCAATTTAATGTATGATTATGGATGTGGTGATTTTTGCATTAATGATTTTAGAGTGCTCATTGGGTTGGTACAATACTATTAAATTCTTGCAAAGTTATTGAGAGACCTAGCAAGAAAGATGGATTCTGTTTTAAATTATATAACCCCCTGGACCAATCAATTTGGGCACCACGAGGACCAGAAAATGAAACGATTGGTTCGTTTAAATCGTAAGCTCGTGTCAGAAATATATTCAAAACAACTAAAACATTTGTAGGTGCTGTAGTGCAACCCTTGCCGAACTCTCATACAATTTTTCGCGCGTCTTCACAGGCTTCTGGTATGTGCTGGCTGGATGCGTTGGAAATCTCAATTCGCAATGACTCAGCACTGGTACGTAGCGTTAGTAATAAAAGTACTCGCAGTGTTAGTGCAAACCATGAGACACAATGGTCCGAGGCGGATTATGAACGGCATTTTGTTGACCAGGGTATGTACTTGCGAGGATTAATACTTGTAGAAGCTAATATGGAGTTAGATTTAGGCGATGGTGGTCCCAACATCGATAACGGTGGCCAGATAAGCGCCGGAGATGCTGACGCGTCTGAAACTGATTCTGAAGTTTCTGCGAAAGAAGACGATACGGACGAGGATCCACAAGAAACAATGTATGCTCCAAATCACGAGGGAGAATTCGGTGACGTAAGAAGAAGTATGAGTAAATTTTCAACCCGCTGATGTTGTCTTTTGCATTTAGGCCGGAGCTCAAGTTGAGGAATTGGCTGATGAGCACAAATCGTTGATTTGGTATTTGGTTAAACAAGTGCGTCCAGGCATGGATCTTAGTAAAGTTGTGCTTCCTACATTTATATTGGAAACCAGATCGTTTCTAGATAAGCTCACTGATTCTTATTACCATGTAGACATTCTCTCACAGTATGACATTACTCACAATTGTTTACTAAGTTGCCTTATTGAATTATTGCTTTATTTCAGAGCTGTTCTTGAAGACGATGCCTTCACTCGAATGAAATCAGTTGTCAAATGGTATCTTTCTGGTTTATACAAGAAACCGAAAGGTCTTAAAAAACCCTACAATCCTATTCTTGGGGAGACGTTTCGTTGTTATTGGCTGCACCCAAATGGCTCAAAGACGTTTTATGTGGCAGAACAGGTTTCCCATCATCCCCCCGTGTCGGCCTTTTACGTTACCAATCGACAGGAAGGCTTTTCCATAGCAGCGTCTATATTAGCCAAATCTAAGTTTTATGGTAACTCTACATCTGCAATTTTGGATGGCATTGCAATCTTGTCATTGCTACCGCGAGGGGAGAATTATACGCTCACAGTGCCATATGCGCACTGCAAGGGCATTCTCATGGGTACTCTTAGTATGGAACTTGGGGGGAAAGTGACTATTGAGTGTGAAAAAACAGGATATTTAACAGAGCTGGAATTCAGACTTAAGGTGAGTTAGCAGCTTCTTTCCTTGTGTTGTTATAGCAATAATCTTTTGATCTGATAGCCATTTTTGGGAGGGGCCGAGCAAACTAATTGCATTACTGGACGCTTGAAACTGGGAAAGGAAACACTTGCTACTCTCGAAGGATACTGGGATGGTATTATAAAAATAAAGGACAGACGTTCAGGAGAACAAAGTATGTTTTGGAATCCATCGACGACCGTACGTCGTGCCAGATTAACACGGTATACAGTTCCCATTGATCAACAAAGTGAGCATGAATCTGAGCAACTTTGGCAACATGTCTCGGCGGCTATTTTGCGGGAAGATATGAATGCAGCCACTGAAGAAAAGACCTCGCTGGAGGAAGCTCAGCGTGCGTTGTCCAAGGAACGCAAGGTTAAATGTGAAGAATGGATACCTAATTACTTTCAACAGGATCTTAAAACAGGCCAGTGGGTATACAAACATTCCGATTTACGACCATGGGATCCACGCAACGATCTATATCAATATGAATGGAACTATGTTATTGCAACTCGGACAAAGCATCCAACTCCTATGATAAGAACATCAAGTATTATAAGCGTGGATCCTAGTCAGGTGAGTTTTAACTTAAGGGTTTGTTTATATGGTTCATGCAATATTAAATTTATAGATTGATTCGCGCATACCTGCCAAATCGAAACGAAAGGTTATTGCGATCAAGCAAGTCTCTTCGGATGTTGAAGGCGTAGAATCCGCCAGTGAATCGGAAGAATATCATTCAGATTCGTCTCAGTCAGCTCCAAAGTCTGCACCAGAAACAACTGTGTAAGGTTAAAGAATTTATTGTATATATTTCGAATTAATTAGTAATGTTTTTAGGGTGTTAGCAGGCATAGAAAATCTGTGTAAAAATATAAACGCTCACGGTGAATTATTAGAGAAGATCAATAAGGATTTGCAGCAGGTGATTCTGCAGAGCCAAAAACAGTCTTTGAATAATGGCATTGTAATAAATGAACAGTTAATGTTGGTGGCTTTCATATTTGCTGTGCAAGCTCTCTTTATATATTTTTTCCTGCACTGGAAAAACTAGACCAGATTTTAAAGAAGACGTCCATTTCTATTAACTATAGTAAAATTACACCAATAATCTGGTTAAAATTAAGGTACAAGTGATACAAAACCAACTATTGGGCAATTAATATATAATTTGGAATATTAGGGGAGGATTATGCTAAAAAATATTAAAATTTTGCTGCGTCATATTAGATTTAAACATTTGATTTGTAGGCATGCGGAGATTTTGATTTTATTTCCAGTAATATTTTCATTACTGATTTGCACAATAATGGGGCAATCATGCACAATGAATTATAGGATTATCTACGCCCTTTGAAGTATTTGGCAGACCACAGTCCTGTCAAAATTTGAAACCACATAGCATTAGAAAGGTTTAATAAACCATCTAAAATTGCATTAATTGCCAACACGTTAATTTTGAAAAGTAACTGTTTTGAACCTTATTTTACACTTTCCTTGTCGTGCAGAATAAACAAAATTTTGCTATTGTCGGTTAACATTAATGCATACTCTTTTGTATTCGCGTGATTGTTACATACTTACTGTTATATTGTATACTTGTGAATATTGAGGTGCAGCACATCCCACAATTTTATAATATTTAGGTGGAAATAAGCTAGTTGCATTGTGTCATATTGAGCAAAATTTATACATCCTGAAATTTAAGCTGTAAATAATTTCAAGCTTATTTGTGTTATTTATTATCTATAAATTAACCAATCTTAATATTTAAATCTATATAGTACTATTGTTGGCAAATCGTAGAAAGGTGTTATCAATGCGAGTATACACTTGCTATTAATTGTAAAGTGTTATTGAATAAATATTAATCTATAGATAACGTGTAAATTCATTAAATAGATCATTGATTGATTTGGATTATTCGAATTAGTTCACATTTGGTACATACCCCTCGACATTTCAGATTGCGCACATGTAACTTATTGCATATTGATCACGACATGATGTATGTATCATCCACTCGTTCGGTGACTTGAGTATGAAAAAATGTGACAAATACTTGGTCCAGAAACGCGAACAGTGGTTAGGAAGGTCCAAGAGTGGAGCAGGAATTTTTATTTTTTTACTTACTCATTTCCGTGGTCCGGTAACGTCCCATTTTTGGCTTCTAGAAACATTTTTGTCGCCTGATTATGTTTATTATTAAAGTTGCTCAGTAGATCTTTACACCTTCTATGCGATGAAAATGTTACGTTATATATTGTTATGTGGATGAAAGGTAAGTTTCAATAACACTTACTAAAATTTTATTTATAAAACATTTTCGGCTTGTTGCCTTCTTTAGTATGTCTCTTACCTCCTTCAGTCGACAACAAGCCTAAAACGTTTTATAAATAAATTTTTTGTAAGTGTTTTAGCTAAGTTTTATCAACATAATGCATATGAAACACTTCGCAATCATACGCAATTGATTGCAACCATTGATATAATTGTCATGGTTGATTTCAGATAGATTAAATGTTTCAACCTTATTTATTATCTTGGTTCCAACGTATTTAAGGAAGGAAAACGGCATCAACTGAAAGGAACTCCGTCAGTATGAACCCGCTTGCTTGGATTATTCAGCGGTGGGAGTGCGGTTGCGATGACAAAACAATGCAAATATCGCAGAAATCGTCATAAAAATCATTTAAGCGGGGAAATGGTTAGGGTACATCAAAAACACTACAAATGCGTTAGTGGCCCATTTAAGCTTTGTAACCCTGCAGCTTATTGAAAAAAAAAACTAATTAGCATAGATAGCTTTTCTTAGTTCATGCATGTATTTTTTAAGCTGCTATTGCTCATTACCGTCTAAAATTATACATATATATATATATATATATATAAATTACCATTAGGATGTGGCCGTTGTAGCCCTGATTTGAGCGGAAATTGATAAACAGAGCATATCGCATTTCACACATTCAGTATTTGCTGTATATCCACATGCAAATGATATAAAAACACAAACTCAGTAACAGTTTCACAATTGATCCTGGGTACGGTAGGTATGATATTATATATCAGTATATACCACAACTTCGTACCATTTATGCCATTACACAATGTGCAAATATAATAAGGGACTTAAATAGATAGATATGCATACAGCAAGTCAAGTTCAAAGCTTTTAAGCGGAACACCGGGTACACCATAGTTGGAGAACAAAGCAACAGAACCTCCAAGCGCATTGAAAAGACGAAGAGAGTGAAGCGAAACGGTCGATGTATTATTCACTGCATTTACTGGCTTTCACGAATTATCAACGGGGGCGCTGTAGGCGTCTCAATCATCATAGCTTAGACCTACGTTGGCTTATCTATCATCGTTCAGCTCGGGCGCGAGTGCATTCGGTGTCTGACTCGCACTGATGCGAGTGCCTATTCCGCCGTTCTGGAAGGCTCCGTTCAGCTCGCCGTTGCCTACCGTAGCCGCCGTAGTATTTCAGCAGCAGAATCGCGCCGTACCGCCCGTTGTAAAGTGGCCCGTAAGCGTTTGTTTCGCTCGCGCTTAGGTCCTTGTTGCAGCGCTTCGCCGACTCGCAGTTCCTGTCGTTCTGTGCTTGCAATGTACAATATCGTTGCGGCTGGTAGCATCAATCTAGTCGGTTGTCATTAGGTGCTGGGTCGTGGGTTGATTTGTAGTGTTTGTGCAGACTGCAAGTGCGGGCATTATGAGGCGGGCGGGCGTACGGCACGCCACGGCGCGGCAGCAGTAAACGGAGACAGTACGGTCACCATCCCCTAAGCAAAGGACCTCGACGCGCACATGTACAACGTTGACGGCGCGATGCCGTCACCCATCACTGTCGCCGAATTCGTCCGTGAGGCGGAGGACGATTACAATAGTCCGATCACGTCCAATTTTGTCTCGCGGATGCCCCAGTGTCGTCAGGCCATCAACAACTATGAAGAGGTAATGAATGAAATAATAATTTAATAACGAATAACGTTCTCACATATCAGTTGTCAATTCGTCAACGATACCATTGTTAAATACGATTATTCGATTTGATAATCGTTGTACAAATTGTTAATTGTTTTTATTAGTATGCATTTAACATCTCGTGTGGTATACTTTACGTAAACCTGCGGCATGCCACGAAATTGGAGTTATTAATAAACTATACTTATCACTGAATGCTTCAACCCGTGACACTCGTTTGCGATTTGCTTACTCTCTGATTGCTAAGTATATATAATTGTATTCTATTTCAGATACTGGATTATGATAGAGAAGGTTTGACTAAAATGAAGAAAGCTGTGAAGGCTATTATAACTTCAGGAACAGGTATGTTTCAGCAGGTTATGTTTACGTGAAATGTTACTTGCTTTTACAATTTTGTAATATTTTCAAATTTTCATTAATTTCAAGCTCATGTGGAAAATGAAATTACTTTATCTCAAGCACTAGAAAAGCTGGGTCACGGTTTATCCCGCGATGATGATGATGTGAGCATCAGCGCTGCATTTGCCAAGTTCTCAGTAGTCAACAAGGAGCTATCAGCGCTTATGAAAACCCTTATGCAGAACATGCAAAACATTGTTCTATTTCCTCTAGATGCAATTCTCAAAGGCGATTTGCGCGGTATTAAAGGCGACCTGAAACGCCCATTTGAGAAGGCGTGGAAAGATTACGAATCTAAATACATGAAGCTTGAGAAGGAAAAGAAGCAACATGCCAAAGATGCTGGTCTCTTTAGACAAGAAATTACTCCGGCCGAGGTAGCGGATGAGATGGAGAAGGAGCGTAGGTTGTTTCAGTTACAGGCGTGCGAATACCTTATCAAATACAACGAGATTAAGACGAAGCGCGGAATTGATTTGTTGCAAAATCTGGTCAAATATTACCATGCACAGACAAATTATTTTCAGGACGGATTGAAGACCATTGAGCATTTTGGAAGTTATGTGGCGGATTTAAGTGTGGGTTTGCAAAAGATACGTCAGCAGCAGGAAGAGGAGAGGAAGAGCCTGGGTGAATTGAGGGTGTTAATTCGAATGGCTTCGGGTACAACGGGCGGTGAACGGGATACGCTAGTTGCCGCAGGAGGCGGAACAGCAGTGGGCGCGGAACGTGCTGCCGGGTATTCTCTGCATCAATTGCAGGGTGACAAGCATCAAGGGTACACAAGAAGCGGACACTTGTTGAAGAAGTCGGAGGGAAAGATGCGACGCGTTTGGCAGAAGCGAAGGTGCAATGTTAAGGCGGAAGGTTATCTGGAGATATGTCACGCCGATGAGAGTAAACCTCCCACTAGAGTTAATTTGCTCACATGTCAAATCAAACCTGTTCATGAGGACAAACGTGGATTCGATTTAATTTCATGTAAAGAAATTCTATATTCTCATATTTGTATTTTACTAAATTCGGTCTTTCTAGATAATCGCACGTATCACTTCCAAGCCGAAGATGAAGTGGATCAACATGCGTGGACTTCGGTATTGGTTAACTGCAAAGAGCGTGCGCTAATGAAGGCGTTTGACGATAGTAGCAAAACGGGTGGAGATAAGGTTAACCATGGCTTAATTGAACTTCAACAGACGATTATCAAGTATGTTCAACGAATTCCCGGAAATGATCAGTGCTGTGATTGTAATTCACAAAATGGTAGGTGACGGAACCTGAGTGTTTTATGTGTAACTCTAGGTATTTGAAACATTGCAGATGCAACCTGGCTCTCCACAAACTTTGGAATAATAGTTTGTATTGAATGTTCTGGAATTCATCGGGATTTAGGTGTGCATATTTCAAGAATACAGTCGTTGACTTTAGATAATATGGGGACTAGCCAATTGTTACTCGCGAGGTACATGACAAATCAAATTTTCAACGATGTAATGGAGGCGAATCTGTATCATAACACCAAGCCTACGCCGTCCAGTTCAATGTAAGTTAAGTGATTATTTTCGTAAATAGTATGCAACATTAATGTTTGTTAGGGAGGATCGGTTTAGTTTTATTAGGGCAAAATATGTTGAAAAACGCTATTCAATGAAAACATGTCACTCAGAGCAACAAAAATTGTACGATCTTGAGGAAGCAATTAATAGCATTGACTTGCCTTTGCTACTCCAAGTTTTTGCTGAGAATGTGGATTTGTCAGCTGTGTTGCCATCATCGGTAAGCCAAGACGCACAACCCTTATGCGTGTACCGTTTTATATTAGTGGTAAAAAAAATCCGCTTTCATTATAGGATGAAGGTCAAACTGCTCTCCATCGTGCAGTTTTGCGATGCGGGGGTAAAAATCTCGCAATTGTTGACTTTCTAGTTCAAAATATGCCGTCTCATGGCATTGACAAACAAACTGTGCCTCCATGCAGTCAAGATGTGTCGGGCGCTAATACAGCCTTACACTATTGTGCTCTTTTCGACAAGCCAGAATGTATGAAACTTCTTCTTCGCGCTGGCGCAGATACAATGCTGCGAAACTCACAAGACAAAACTGCAATGGACATTGCTTTGGACAAGCATCACGAACAATGTCAGGAACTACTGCAGAACGCTGCCAATAGACAGAAGCACCTCTTTGATAATATAAATATTGATTGGAATTTGTCTCACGATGATGGATCTACCGACTTTTCAGAAGATGAGACAATTATTGATGATAGGGTAATGGACCTAATCTAGAGTCGAATGTACATCACAACGATATTAACCATATGTATATTTAGAATGGTTCCTTAACCCCAGAAAAGAAGAATCGTTCCCGCCCACCCAGCTACACAGGTGGCGATTCACCGGGTGTACTTCGGTCTCGATCTTCGATTTGTGATGGCTTACAGGGTACCAGTCCTAATAACACTCGACAAATGCCGCCACCTCCACCGCCGCAATCAAGAAAACCTGTAACTGGTGCGTTTTCACATGATGTTGATTTGCATAAAGCTTCAATTTGCATTTAATTAATTTGAATCTAGCTACTATCCATGGTCACGGGAGTTTGAAGAAACGCATTGCCCCGCTGCCGCCTTCGGGATCTATGCAGCTGGGACAAACAGGGGGAAGCGGAATGTATGGAACATTACCTAGTAGTCATAATCGCACCCCATCCGATCCGGTTACCGCTGGCTACCATACACTTAGTCATACCCATAAGCGATCGCCGAGTAGTGATTCTAGTTCAAGTCGATCTGTGATACAATACGGTGAGTTTCCGTTTTTATTCGTTTTTATTTTAAGTGATAACGCACAAAGTTCCATTATTTATCTCGTTCCCACTCCCCAGCATATTTAATTTCAACAAGTCAAAAGCAGTCAGAAAAACAAAATTCAATTAACGCACAATAAGCTGGTAACCATGTTTGTATGCCGCAAGCTTTCCGCGTCTGCTTGGTTAGTTTTTTTGAGATATATTCAAAAATAAATAATATATCACTATCCTGTTGCAAAAATGTGGTCAAAAATTTGAGTAGCGACAGGTGTTAAATTTTTGTTCTAACTGGTTAATAACTGTCGAATTTTTATTATATAAAATTGTGATTATAGAGTATTCTGTGAGATGAATAAATGGTAATAGCTTAGATGGAACCGACAGTTTTGTTTTGATTGGAATCGCATCCAAGGGAAATGGTTCAAATTGTGTTCCTTGATTATTATTAGTAATTAGTTGGATTGTAACTATATTCTCCATACAATTATAGGCATTCTAATATGAGAGCTGAATATATTTTTTCGTACTTAGGTAGTAAACTAGTCATCTCCGACAAGTCGGTAGATAAATCATTAGGACCCCAATTAAAGCGACCTCAAAATCCACCACCACCAGCTCCAGCGTGTATAAGTGGGCGGCTCTCCAATGGCATGTCTTCAGAGAGTATTTGCTCGGTGTCTTCAGATTTAGACTCGTCGCTCAATCCAATACCGCCACCCCGTCGGGTAAGTTTTTATGAAATGTTTTTTCATTAAGTTTCAAGTGGCGCGAAATAAAATAAATTGACAATTAATTTTATTAGGGGAAATCACGACATTACCAGAATGTGCTGATGCGAACAGCAAATGAAACAAATGTAATTAGACTTGCCGTAGAGAATTAATTAATTTTGCTGATTCTGCTAAGCTAACCAATCGAGAGCAGTATGATGTGTGTGATCTACATGTTTCTTAATATAGCAATCTATACAAAAATTGATTATTTAAACATTTTTCAAGGCATCCGATTCTCCGCCGATGGGTCGCCATACAAGTCCCATGTCATCATCCCCTCGTTCAGTCAGCAGCATGGGCGCGGGGATGGGTATGATTTCTGCTGGCTTGCCATGTAGTGTTAGTGGCAATATGTCCCTGCGATCACCTGCTCAAATACCCAACGGTAATTGCCCCCGCCGGTGTAGAGCTCTTTATAATTGTGATGCGGACAATGAGGACGAGCTCTCGTTCCAGGAGGGAGAAATTATTATGGTAATAAATGAAAACACGGAGGATGAAAACTGGATGGAGGGAATGGTTGCTGATGAACCCGATCGCCGCGGAATGTTTCCCATCAGCTTTGTACACATGCTTCCTGACTGAATGAGTTAAGCCAAGTCGCGACTGCAGAGGAGATTATCTAACGTGAAACAAATATGAAAATGTTACCAAAACGTATTATATTCTATATGTTATGAAATATATTGTGGCAGCCCACGAGCCCTCTGCAAACGTGGGACGAGTCAGTATTTGAGGTGTATACGTCTCTGCCATATTAAATTCTAGGAAAATATCGTAAAACGTATTTAGAAGAGTGGAAGCGTGTGAGGGATATATAGTATATATAATATAATACACATATAAATATATATGATAATAAACTTATATAGATCTATCCAGTATAAACAAGTACTTTATTATCTCCTTATAAAAATAGATGTGCAATGCTTCAAGTTGAAGGAATGGATATATATTTGTTAATTCAAGTTATGTATTTTATATTTATTCCCTCGAATTTTCAAGGTCATTATTAGTTATTGAAACACCATGGACGCGAGTTCAAAAATAAATCTTAATATCTGTACAACTTTCTTTCTGAATATTTGTTTTATTAGAAGACGTGTTAGACTCTAAAATATAGGTAGTCTGGGTCGGAATTCAGAGTTTCTGCTGACTATAGCATTGATAAAGGTGTGACACAAATGAATGTATATCTATTGTCACCTAGTGATACACTCTACTATTAGTCAAATTAGACAATTACTAAAATAAGAATTCTAATCAGCAAAATTAACTGATTAACTGTTACTGCATTTGTAGTAACTGTTTCAAGCGATTGATTCGGGAATTGGCATGCTTACAATAAAGTGATTTTTCTACTTTCACTTTGAGCACTAGCTGGCATTGGAATTCCAAATTGAACCTGCTTGACTCCTACATCAAACATTCATTTTACGAAATGCCTGCAGAATGAATTGGAAATAACTATTGTAGATAATACATAAACTCAGTTTATTATATTCCTATAACCAACAATCACAAATTTATATGTATTAAAATTTTAAATGTTATTGTAAAACAATACAATAGGTCGATTGCCGCTTTCCAATTAATTTTCATTTTGTCTCCATCAACATATCCTCATTGCACGTTTTTTTTTGTCTCAAAATATAATTGAATTGAACATAACAAAATACAATGTTTAATTTATTTAAGTACAATATAATCTCGCGATAATCTCAAGTATGTCTATTCTACTGTGTTGACTTTGATAATGTGAATTGGTGTCGAGACTATTCTGCCCTGAAAAGCTTCAAGACCTTCGCCTGCATATGAAATACTTGGTGCAATTTCAACTTCGTCGCCAATCACTTCAGCTCCAGCCTTCATGAGGTATTTTTTGTGTAAATAAAACAGGTCTTGTTTAGCAGTAGCAGGACAGTCCTTTCCTGCAGAATCTGCATTTTTTAAGGCTGAAAATTCAGTTTCTCTCGGAACTTCCCAGGCGGCAAATCTATCAGCGAAGGCAAAAACATCAAAGACAAACTTTTCAATTTTGATCCCATTTGGCTCTGTGGGTACTAAAATATCTCCTAAATTTTCAGGCCTCTGACTAACATGCGGAATTTTCTTTTTCGCTACATGTAGCGGCATTTGAATCTTTGAAATGCGTTGCAGGAACTCCGCAGAAAAGAAGTGGTTGCAGATATTTCCGGCGTTAAAAACCAATTCGCCACTTTGATTTACCAAATGTGCAGTCTTCTCAGTAATTTCACTGTATTCAACAACTTGAACCTTGTTTTCTACCAGGCACAGAACGCCGACGCACTCCGTCGGTGAATTTTTCTGCACTACTTTAGCGCCAACTTCTGCCGATTTTGACACGCAATATCCAATAAATGTTGGATCCGCCACTTTTACTAGAATATTGTCTACTGAATGACAGTGTAGGTATAAGATGCCACGTTTCTTGAAGTCATCCAATATACCGTTGACTTCAAGTGCTTTATAAATACCTCCATTACCATCTGGGGCTAAGGCAAGTTCATTTTGCTGGCTTAATAAAATTTTTCCATTGAAATCAAAACAAGGTAGTAAACCCTGCTTAAAAATGACAACGTTTGTTTCATTGAGGCCAAAATAATTGTTAATTTGAAGGAAGTTTAGGGTTTCAGAGTAGGTAGGTCCAGATGTCATAATGTACCAAGTTATACAACCTTGTCTCCCATGGTGTTTTTCAGCTAGTGCTTGTACCTTAAGAATTCGTTCTGCTTGTATTTGAAAGAGGGATTTCCTACTGCACAGTCCAACATCGTACATTCCTTTTGGGTAATTCACGCCAAGCCGACTTCCTTGCCCACCAGCCATAAGGATGACACCAACATGGTTATTAGCAATCTCTTCTAATCCACATATATAATATTTCTCTAGATGTTTGGGGTCCAACTTTTCCTCTGCTTCCAATTGGTCATCAGTCAATGGGCTCATAAGGTCATCAAGTTTCTGCACCTGTGTCCCGGTCTCACTCGCTCGCCTAAACAATTCGGTTGCTTCTTCATAGTCAATGGTGAGGACATCCCGAAGAAAAGCTTCGCGTTCAATAGGATCCGAACTTAGAAAGTTTAACAGATGTTCTTGGCCAGCTGAACTTAGTAATCGACGTGCATTTGTCTCAAGCCCGCGCAGTGCTGCCATTGTTCTGATTGTTTACGTTCTCTTCTTGAGGCCTCAACACGTTTTAGCGTCAAGATTAGGCGTACATTCGCGACGCGCAGCGTAAATGGAATGCGGCGCGTGGAGTTTCTCGTTCGAGAGAAAGGTGTATGCCGTCGGTACGGGCATTCTCCGACCACCACCTGCCACCACCCAACCAGCCATCACGTTTTATGTTTTTGCTTTGGCTCCACGTAAGAGCCACATTCACTTCTTGAATTTTGCTTCCACGTCAAACTGCAATACATTTGTTTGAAGTTGTCATCGGCGGTCACCTTCGTCACTTCTTTGGGGGTTAACATTCCAGATGGTGCAGATCGTGTGATAGTTGTTTATTTAGGACTGCACGGAAATGAACCACAAGCACTACTTCCCTACATTATACATGCCGTACTATTACAGGTTTAGGCGAATTTGAGTAAAAAGTAGTAAGTAGAAAAAAGCACAGAGCAGGAGTCGATCGTAGTGACACTTTCCGATTGTTCCTTCCACGTCACTCCGCCAAACATGCGATATGCGTCCTCAAATTTAGCAGTTATTTATTTAAAAAATACGGTTTTCTTACATTGTTATACCTTAGACAAGAAAATCTTGTATCTGACGCTGCAAGACGGCACTTGAGGGAATTTTTGTATATTAAATTTTTCAATTTAATATTCTATCATAGGCAACTTATATTACACCCAAGTGATTGAGAGATTTTTGATCAAAAGTAATTTAGCAATCGAATTGATGTTTTTAAAATTACAATAAATATAAATAGTATAAGTATTCATTATGTAAATTAAACTTAAAAGTGTAATACATTTACTAAATTGCTTGTTGCCTTCGTCAGTATATTGTTTTAGTTAAGTTTCATCTTCATAATGAATATTAAACACTTCGTAACCACGCTCAACAACATTCTGAGGATAAATATTATTAACATCATAGTCTTTGCGTGGTATATCAGAATTATTTACGACACTCATCACGATCTGCATTCGCGGGCCAGTCGCATATATGGCTGGTCTGCTGATAGATTAGACCGGGTTCACAACTGAATTCCATCAGTTTTTCATGCACACATCTATAATACCTGTTGCAGTCTTCGTGGGTCACGTAATCAGATCCTGTACATGGTTTACCTGAGGATCCTCCAATAACCGGAATTTGAATTGGAACAACTGGATTCAGTGTCCCAGCAGGAGGATTCACGAGCCCCTGGGTTGTTGGCTTCCTTGTGGTTTGTGCCTCGTTTGGACGTTGTGTAGTTGATGATGTTGGTGGAAGTGGGGGTAATGGTTCAGATGGTGGTGTACTAGGTGGTCTGCTCCACTCAGGCTATAATTTGTTGATGCAATCAAATTTTGAATCAATTAATTAATATGAGTTTAGGTGTTGTAATAGTAATTATACTTACTCTTTTGGTAGTTGAAATTGTAGGTTCGGGAACGCTGTAATCTTTCATGTTGGCCCAAAGAATTTCCATTAGAATATTTTTAGGGCCGCAGAGTCCATTAAAGTCATCCATGTCAATAGCCCAAGTCATGGCGCCGCCATAGCCGTTCTGCTTTATGAAATCCATTTTGATTTGTACAGATTGGGGGTTTTCATAGCCCACCCATTGGTTACCTTTGTACATAAACGGTACTTTTCCATGTTGATCCCACCGAACGGTCCAACCGTTGTTTTTCTCTAGAAGTTCTTCGCAGATTTCATAATACGAGATGAAGCCTGTAGCGTTGGTGTACTTGCCAGGTTCACCACCTCCTGCCTCTTTGTTGATATACGTACCCAATTCGTAATTAGTATTGCTATTGCTTAAAGTAAATGTACGACCGTAAAATGGAATACCAACGATTAATTTTTTGGGAGAGCAACCATAATTTACCCAGAGTAGGAGGCCATCATTTACGTTAAGCTTTTCGTATGCCCATTGATCATGGGGTCTTTTATAAAGAGCAGAATGGACATCTGCAAAACCAGCCCAGTTTCCTCTCAAATCGTACGACATCACATGGATTGCATCCAACATTCTAATAATAAAAATAATATATGAACAGAAAATATACTATGGTCGGCAACTTACTCGCAGAGCTCTGGTACATGATATCCTTCATCTAAACGGAACTTGGCAATGGGCACCGCCATTGTAATTTCCCATCCTTTCTGCTCTTTGTCAAATTCTCTTCTTAGTTCCTGAACAAAGTAGTAAAAGCGGTCTTTATCTGCAAAGGTGCCGCCCCTGTCGGTTGCGCCAGGATATTCCCAATCCAAATCAAAACCATCAAAGTTATATTTCTTCATAAAATTGACTGCGCTTCGAATAAATACATCACGCTTTTGTTTGTCAGCGACTAATGCGGAGTACTTCTCTCCACCCTCGCCCCAGCCACCAAGGGCTACTTGATATTTAACTTGGGGATACATAGCACGCAGACCCACAAAACGCTCAAAGCCGCGATCCTTAATATCTACCTCTTCATCAAGAACAAGGACCTCCCAGGTGGCATTACTTACACCAATGAAAGAGTATACTAAGTGAGTACAACGACCAACTGGAATGTCATTGATGCCGTATTTTCCATGGCCGGGGCGATAGATTGCCCAGTTACTGAAGTAACAAACGCTTCTTGCAGGAGTAGCTAAATAGATTATTTCATTAGTTTGAGCAAGAAATTAATTAAAAATGTTTATTATACCATTAGATTGTATTGTCAAGAATAACAAGGCACTGAGGCTGATTAAGAGCCTCATGTTATTTTCTGATTTGCGCTTCTTCGCTGGGTGAACGGTATGGACTCGACTGACGCTTAGCCGCCAAAGTCGGGAGTCTTTTATACGCTTCCTTGCTGAACGATGCGCCTTCGGTGTCTCATACTCCGCTTTGCTTATGTGACTCTGCTTTAACGGCTTAATTCAATTCCTCGTTCAACCATACAAAACCAAAGAAACAAGATTAAGAAGACAAAGCATTTTATTATTGTATACTGATTATGCCTCGATGATTCAAGGTGCGTTCATGTGCATGCAAAGCACATCGTTCATCGGAGTATTCATAGCATGCATATCTTGAAATAGGAATGAAACGTGAAGAACTAAATAATGTACTTGGCCGTATGGAAAACGTCTATCACTGCTATTACTTATTATCAGTAGTATTGGAACGCTTGCCGCATTAATCATGTTTCTGTTTTTAAGTGTCAAGTCTTAGATTCGTTCTAAACAATTAAGTACTCGTATCTGAATAAACTTGTTTTTTATACATATCTGCAACTATAAAATTTAATTATTATCAACAGAATCCTTGAAATGCAAGTTCAAACTGAATTATGAAGAATATGTAAAATTGGAAAACAAGTACTTCTTAAGTCTTATTTTCATTACAAATAATACAACGTTGCTAAGCAATTTCACCAATTTTTGGAAATTAAATGGACAACAAAAGATTGTTCTGCCTATGCGTTTGCATAGGTTTTGTTTGTGCCAATTTGATCTTTTTCCCGTTCTCGAGTGGAACCAGTTATGATAAGTCCAGTTCTTCCAGTTCTGGCAAAACACTCCAAAATATTCTGCAGATTCCCCTGTATCAACCATATGGCAATTTAAGAGTTTGTTCGGTCACTGCTCTCGCTGGTCGCTAACTAAACATATTTGTTTTGTGTAGCGACTTGTAATGTGCCGGTTGAGCTTAATATGCAAATGCCAACGATAGTACGCATCAATGACGTATATATTTTATAGGACATTAACTGTATTTTTCTCAAGAAATTAGTTTTTACTATGATCTATAATCGTTTATCGAATCTATGTTGCTGAAGTTGCTGCTCACAATATTATATTTAATGTGATTTTCGAATATTTTGTATTTATAGCTGAATACAATTCGGATTTCTAAAACTAATACCAATATCAATAATGAAATATATCAATGTCCATATACTCTACAAGTATATAGATTATAAAAGTCTCCAATATTAATACGATCCTTTTATTTTCGTTTAATTTCACCCTTCTTATTTGGAAATTTGAAATGTAGTTTTCACATTGTATTAAACTTGTGTCCTTTCTTTCTGGGAGCAATGGGGGTTACCAGCAAGAGCCTCTCATTTAATACGTTTAATAAATTAGGTTTTTTGGTGGTTAAATTCTTCTCATACAATATTGTTTGATATTGTGCAATTAAGCAAATATGCCACATATACTTTACAAAATTAAGTTTCGTTATGTTGATGTAATTTTAGCGCTTCATTTATTAATGTAACTTTTTCGGCTTCTTGCTTCCTTCTAATGAAGAAGACAACAAACACTTCATAAACGCCATTAACCATGCAATTGAATTTGTTTCCAATCACAATTACTTCTATTACTTTGCGAAATGGCTTGCAGTAATTTCGGGATGATTCGAAGAGGCGGCGAATTGAATATAATTCGCTAAACGGGCACAAGCGGAACGTAGTAACCCGAGCAAATCCGAGTAAAGTTGGAAAACAGCTGATTCTGATAAATAAAGGCGTCAATATAATATACACGAAAACACCTGAAAAGGAGTGAGTATTGATGATTGAGTTACTCTGTAGGGTTCAATTAGGCATATAGTTTTTGTGAGTGGATAATTGTTAAAAACAATGTGCAATAGATAATTCCACTTAATGTGCACTGAAAATGGCGCATACTAAGCAATCGCCTCAAGATTTTCTGAGAGAATATTTTACACCACATGTCGGTGTTTTGTGCAGTACTAATGCAGAACTGCTTTGTAAAAAGAACAACCTCACCTTTATAGAACTTTTGCAACCCTTTTGCCGGATCAGCTCTAAACTGCAGTATAAGGATTCAAATGGTGGATTAGTAAGTCTTGAAAACTTTAAGATAACCTTGGTTGATGTACATGCAAAACTTCCATTGACTCAAGTAGCAAGAAAATACTTAAATTCTTCAGTCAGTGAATCAAGTGTACCTAGTTTATTAACGTTTCAAGTTGGAGAATATTCTGTAGAGATACCAAGTGGATCTCCTTGGTTTGAGGCTTGGCGAGAAACTTTCTTTCATGTTCAATATCCAGCAGATCATGAGTTTACTAAACACTTACTGGGTTGTATAGTGGTAGTGTCCACATCTGAACCAAATCCTGTTGAAAGTACTGATAAATTGATGCAACAACTACAGCAATTGCAGAACAATTTTCTAACAAAGTTGCCAAAATGGTTTGGAGCAAATCTACTGAATTATTATGTTATACTGCATGAGAATCAACCAGAAAATTGTGCAAAGTATTGCTATTTATTATTTCATTCATTGCTATTGCAGATTATATTATTACAGTTCAAAATATTTTTAGAGCTTTGGAAATATATGAACACATGAAAGTGAGTTATGGAAGTATGAACTGCTTTTTACTTCAGATAAATTCACGTTCATCTGCATTAGTTGGAGAGCAACTACCAGATCCATGGAGTAAATTTATGAACGCACGGATTATTGCACTTTCTTCTTCTATGGCTGATGTGGACAGTCCAGAACACTCTCCACTTATGTCGAAGAAATTTGGTTCAACACTTGAACTAGCACAAGAGGTTGCTGAACAAGGTGCATTGTTATATCACCCACTGAGCCCAGAAACTGAGGAACCAATGATTATAACTACACCAGTTAATACTCCAGCATCACAGCAACATCCACCAGTGCATCATGGTGCTTGTTTATCAACAGATGATGTGGAGCAGATTAAACATTTAGTTGTCGAATTTGCGACACGTGCACTGTTGCCTCATGTTGAGCGACAAATTCACAACATAAGCGAAGTTGTCGCTAACAAAAAAGGTGTAAGCAGGAGTTTATTAAGTGCAACTAAGAGATGGTTTACTCCAACTAAGCCCACCTCGAACAGCGCTACAATTAATACTCTAACGTATGTGGACAGATTCGTGTGTCTTCTAAATTATGATGTTTAATATTTTATGTTCTAGTTATCCGGCTGACGCGCTAGAATTACAAATACGACGATTAGGTGATCTATACTTTATGTTTGGGCATTATTCAATGGCGTACCAAGCTTATCACACAGCAAAACGAGAATTTATGATAGATCAGGCTTGGCTGTACTATGCTGGCGCATTGGAAATGGCTTCGCTTGCTGCATTTATGGCGGGAGAACAATCCAAGAAGAGTTTTGACTATATGGAGGAGTCTATCAACACCTATTTGAATACATGCAAGTAAGTATTTAAATTTTTATTATGCATTGCTTTCCCAAAGAAAATGAAATCAGATCTGGAATATTTATCAGCTCACCAATGTTTGTTGTTTTAAGAATGCCTCAATTTGCAACAAAAGCAACACTTCTCTCTGTGGAATGTCTACGTGGTCTTGCTATGTATGGGGAAGCAGCACATCAGCTAATTCGTATGGCAAGTGAAGATTCTGATCTACGATCAGCTTTATTATTGGAACAAGCCGCATACTGTTTTCTACAGTGCACACGTCCCACTATGATAAGGAAGTATGCATTTCACATGGTGCTTGCGGGTCACAGGTACTCCAAGGCAGGACAAAGGAAACATTCGTTACGCGCCTATAAGCAAGCGCATCAAATATTTGAGAACCACGGCTGGAATCTAGCCGCAGACCATATATTGGCTAGTATTGGAAGACTTGCGAAAAGTTTGGATGAATTAGATGAAGCTATGAAATCTTATGCAAAATTATTGACTGAAGAGAATTGCCAGACAGCAGAACAACAAGAAATATATCTCAGGGAGTATCTAATAATTCATTGCGTACGTTTGCTTTGTTTCATCATTGAAACCGTATTAATAATACAATTACATTACAGAATTTGCTTAAGAAGCAAAATAACCTTCTCACTCCTTCGCTGCCCTTACCTATTGTGGTTAATGAATCGGTTAAAGTTCTGGTAGGTCCAACGACTCCTTTACGCACACCAGGAAAAGTTCCTGCGGCCGGTGTAACTCTTGGCCAAAGAGAATCCTTAAAATCTCGTTTGCATTGGCTCAAACTTGAAGAAATGCTTGTGCAGGAGGCTCAGGGTTCAACGCCCATCTTTTTTCGACCAGCCGCTACTCTGTTTGCGGCCGCAGATATTGGAACAACGAATCCAATTGCAGTAATTGGCGAGCCAATACAAATTGCGGTTGATCTGTACAATCCACTTCAAATACTTTTGAATCTTAAAGATATTCATTTATTGTGGCACGTCAAAGATGCTGGTAATCGTCTGGCTGCTAATGAAATTATCGGTCATAATGTGGATACATTTATGAAGACGCACTTACTTAAAAGCGTTGTTATTCAAGCAGGTGCAAATCAGGAAGTAGTGCTGAGTGTGACACCATTAGCCGTCGGCGAAGTTTGTATAAAAGGGATAGGATATAGCTTAATAGGGGCAAATAATATGGAGAATGAAATTTTCCTTAGGGGTAAACAGATGTTTAATATTAAAGCAAGTGGCAAGGAAAAGGATGCTAATGCTGGAAAAATTGGAGAGGAAAGGAAGATTGAAATTAAAATTGTATCATCTGCGCCGTGTTTGCAAGTTAGTTTTTGTGAAATGAACTCTGAACTACTGCGAAATGAGCTACAAGAAGTGTCAGTTGAATTGCGGAATGTGGGATCTGTTCCTTTACATAATATTTATATGGCCACATCACAACCACATCTCTTGTCCAGTTGCGAGTTTCAGCCAAAAGACGAAGAGGACGCTGTCCCTATTGCACCGTCTGGAGCTACTCGGGAGAAGGAAGCCAGAAAAAATCACGTTTCTTTTCTGCCCCTACCAAATAAAATTCTTGCCCCCGGCCAGTTTTATAACTTACAAATATGGTTGAAAGCTCCGGAAGTTATTGGACCCGCAACCATTGATCTCTTGATTTACTACGAAAACGTTGAGCCAGCTGCAGTACCTCGATACCGATTAGTTCGTCATCTTTGGCATTTATCAATACAGGAGTCTATAAGGGTAGATGCCAGTGCGACTCAGAGTTGTTCATCAAAAGATGTTGAGCAGTTGGCGTTGATGGTACGTGCCACCAATTTGAATAAAATACACCACGCTATCTTAACGGAGATTAAATTATTGACTGCTGCATTATTGAGTCGTGATTGGGTTTTATCCGCGGATACTACACCACCAGCGAACATTAAACTTGAATCGCAAGCGAGCTATTATCTATTCCTCAAGATGCGAAGGCAGCCATATGCAAACCAGGCGAAAATTGAAAATACCTTAAACAACAAGAACAACGCCAATAAGTATTCACAGGTGACGTTTGTATCCGACGGGGAAGATCCAAGCGAAAACAGTAATACCGCTTGTTTAGATTTTGCTAAGCGAAATGATTATAGCAGAGCAAATGCATTTGATACAGAAGAGGAAAAACTTATTGCAAATGTTGCGAAGTGGGATGCTATGTTAATATTACGCTGGCGAGCTAATGTTACTGATAGTACCGGAAAACACCGAATTGTTTATGGACAGAATCAGACACCTGTGCACGTTATAGCAAATAATAATAGTTCCATCGATGTCTTGGAGGATACTTCAGTGGATCTGGAAGTATTTCGGGATGCGCCTGTAGAAGGACCATTAGCGTTCGCCGATAATCAAGTGTCATTTAATTTACTACATCCTGCTTGTGTTAGCCATGATTTTGCCTTGAAGCGCTTGTGTGTGGTACCAGTTAAATTATTGCTACATAGCATTGCTCACGTTCCATTAATGGTCAAGATTCATACATTAGGAACTAGCAGGTAATATAAATATGCAATGCTGATGCTCTTTGTTAATTTGGGGATATCCACTTTGCAGTGAAATATCGCCACCCAATCATAACAGTCTCTTCTATCCATATTCATCTCGAAACTTTCGATGGATCAAACTTGGAAGTGGTTCGCGGATAATTGATGCACTTTCTACCATTAGTGTCAATTTGACTGTAGCGGTTTTAGGGCCTGGAACATACGATTTAGGATCACGACTGGAAGTGTGGTGCCATAAAATGGACCAACCACATACTTCGGTATTACAAGCAGGTCGCGTACAATCCTCATTGATTGTGACGTCTTCATATTGCGATTCGTGTTGGTAAATAGGTAAATGAGTTTCGTTTCTTCCTATTAAAATTTAATCAGCGTAAATTAATTCTTCATTACCAATATCAGTTATAAGAATGTATTTATTAATTATTAAATGAAGTAGAGTCATGTGGGTTAAGCAGAAATATTTTATAAAGGAATACTACAACTTCATTCAGAACTGGAAGCTATGTTTGAACACCAAATGTTTTTCTCACTTGTTCATAGTTTTCTTGCTGAATGTTCAAAGAAGGCCTTTAAATTTGGGAGTTGGAAAAGAAGTGTGTACTGTATTGTATAAAATTAATTACAATTGGCAATAAATTTTAAAACATTCCAATCATTAATTGCCAATTGCAATCTACCAAGTGATTCTTTTTCTGAGAGTGTCTCTTTCAGAACTGTTTCCATTGTGTGGGTTGCCTAAGTAGCAATGTTGCTTGATCGATTCTGGTGCCGCTTTTAGCACGCGGCGCTCTACTTAACTAAATTATCAATACCCTGGCGTTTGCTGGCTACTTCATCAATTTCTGTTTCCTCTCGTCACCAACTTCTCTGCGGAAGTGGCGGCTGTGGCAGAATCCTGATTATAGCAAAGTGTAGTAATATCGATGTAAATCTTTGTTTGCAATAGGTTGAACGAATTCAATTGGACGTGGTTAAATAACGCGGTACGGTGTGTATTAGTGCGCAGCAGTGACCGCTTCAATCAGTAACAATGGCTAGCAATGAGCAGAAGGCGCAGCAGTTGATAGCTGAGGCGGAGAAAAAACTTACATCGTCAAAAGGATTTTTTGGAAGTTTGTTTGGGTATGATTTATGCATTGTTGTAATGATTCATATTATATATTTAAAAGATGTTATATCTGTGGCACTTCATTCTCTTTTATTGCATAAATATTTTGGTTTCCAGCGGATCAGCAAAGGTTGAAGATGCAGTTGAGTGTTATCAACGAGCTGCCAACTTGTTCAAAATGGCAAAGAACTGGTCTTCTGCAGGTAGTGCTTTCTGTGAAGCTGCTAACTTGCATTCAAAAGCAGGATCTCGCCATGATGCTGCCACCAATTATGTTGATGCAGCCAATTGTTACAAAAAGAGTGATGTGGATGGTATGAGAGTCCCTAATTATGTGAATTTTTATCATTTTATTTATAATAATTCTTTATTATAGAGGCAGTCAACTGCTTGATTCATGCAATTGAAATCTACACTGATATGGGTCGTTTTACTATGGCTGCTAAACACCACCAAACTATTGCTGAGATGTATGAAGCTGATAGTGTAAATCTGGAGCGAGCTGTACAGCACCACGAGCAGGCTGCTGACTATTTTCGTGGCGAAGAGAACAACTCTTCAGCCAACAAGTGTCTTCTTAAGGTAGCTCAATATGCAGCACAGCTAGAAAATTATGATAAGGCCATCTCAATCTACCAACAAGTGGCACAGGCGTCCCTGGAATCCTCTTTGCTAAAGTATAGCGCTAAAGAATATCTCTTCCGTGCCGCTTTGTGCCACCTATGCGTTGACGTGTTAAATGCGCAACATGCAATGGAAAAATTCATCCAGATGTATCCGGCCTTCCAAGACTCGCGCGAATATAAACTTCTGCAAACTCTCATCGAACATATGGAGGAACAGAACGTTGACGGCTTTACCGAAGCAGTCAAGGATTACGATTCTATTTCACGTTTAGACCAGTGGTATACAATGATTCTGCTACGCATTAAGAAAACGCTCAACGATAACCCCGACTTGCGCTGAGTTCAACAATTGGTTCCACACTACATCTCTAGTCAGGTGCAATTGGATTGGTTTGCGTGGCGCTCCGCATTCATTATCGGCCCAATTCCCGAAGTTTCTCGGGTTTAGCAGTATATGTTAAGTTTGTTTATGTTGGGTTATGTTCTAATTTCATTGTTAAGTACATTCCTGACTTGTGTAGGATTTATTTACGTCTAAGATTTAATTAAGCTTTGCATCCATTGGTGCGAGCGTAAAGGAAGAACGCGCTACTTGTCATGTTTATAGCTTCGTATATATAATCAATAGGTTTGGACACAATCAACACATACACACGATTACGACGAAAAACGAACGCATAATACATTCAAATCGAGTAAATTCTGTAATACCAGGCTAATCTATAATGATATTTCAAATTGGCATAATCAGAAAATAGCTAGGAAAAATGGCAGTGACGTTGGTTTTATTATGAATGGTATAGGTGATATTAAATGCAACCATTATAACTCTAATTGGAATGATTATAAATATTAAAATTATTAATATTAATTAATATATCGTTAATTCGGAATTGCTATATTATACTTAATATCCAGTAAAAAGAATATAGGCCCACCATAGAAGTTGACGTGTGCGATTTTCTTTGCACAAGTGACAGGTATTGGGTTCGGCAACGAAATTCATTATCAAGTATTGTTTGCCCGCATAGGCGGAAATAAGCTAATGGGTACTGTAGTCAACACTTATGGCCAAGATTGCGGCATGCTCTATGCAAGTATGGTAAAATAGGATAAAATACCTTCGGCGCCCTCGACGTTAAGTATGGTCTGAGTATTATTTCGAAATTCAACCCGATTGAGCCGGTAGAGTAAGCGCTGCAATCAGCTTCTTACTACAGTGCAACCGGCTCAATTCAAACAGTGTTCCCTTCCACATGAACGAATTCTGTCCTTCGCGGACTGCCAGTCGGAAGAGCACCGTTTTGAAGATATAGGAATTGCTATCAATCCCATCATTTGAGAAGTGGGTGCTTACGGGTAGGCTGCCTGGGCCGGTAAGTACCGACCGCAGACTGCGCCCCTGTTCGTTCAAAGCATATTACATGCATATTGTAATTGGGGTGTCCAGTTTAATTAATTTAAACAAACGGGCGTGGCACTAATTTGCAATAAACAAAACGTAAAATTCGTATTCCTACGTTGAATTTTGTAATTAGGAATTGAGACAGTTGTACCGAGCATAGTGTTAGAGAATGATGTGCGTATAGTCAATATGTATGTAAACTGTAAATGCAGTTCTTGCTGAAGGCATGTCGGTGTTGGTCGTCAACGGATCAAGGTCGATCCATCGAACTCTCTCACACGGGTGATGTCATTGCGGTTGGAAACAAATGACTGCAAATGACATCAGCACATCGGGAAGTGCGGACCTGTGGCCCACTGCCACTCAATGATTATTTTATTCAGTTTATTGCTACGAATGTGGAGAATGCGTGTGCGGGCGCATTGAAACAATATGATGTTTCTAATATCAATAGAAACAATACGTTTCTACTCATCGGTTATTTGCAAGTAGTCGCACATTAGGGAAGCCTTATCAGGCCCATGATACCAGCGGGAATGGTTGTTGAATACGCAGAGCATCGGGAACATCGTGCGAATCGATATTATCTGACGTCACCAGGGGGGCCGAGGAAGGGGGCGCGGCGCGGTATCAGCGCTCGCGCGGCACTTGTCCGGTGAGCGCGCCCGCTTCACTCGGCCAGTAGTGTTATAACGTCGTGCACTGCGTTCGCGCGCCAGCAAATAACAGGGCAACCTGCAACTAATTTCTACGCGTACTGCGCAAATTTTGTTTGGTCCCCATTCGGTGCTGTCAATTCGTGGCATTGGTGATATGAGTGCCAAGTTTGAAAAGAATGGTGGCGCCAGTGCAGTGTGTTGATCGGTTGCCATCGTTACCACGTGCTTAAGCCAATCACAACTCCGCTGCAAAACGGCCACTTGTTCATCACATTGTTGATCATTGTTTGAACATGGTGGACGGCGGCAACGGCAACGGCGACACGCGGCCCGAGTGCGCCGTCACCGTAACGTGCTAAGTGGCCTTCGCTATCGGGCGCGAGTCGTTTGGGTTTTCACTACAAATCAACGCACACTACAGCAGTGTGCAGTAGCAGTGGGTAAGGCGCGACGCACACGCTCGGTGAGTTGGTTGCCGGCTTTCACTGTGTGTGTGTGTGTGTGTGTGGTGTGTGTTGACATTGAAGGTCGGTCGGATCTGCGTGTGTTCTCTCTCTCGTGCTCGCGCTAAGGCGCATTGTTCGCACTCTGTACAAAGACAACTGCAGGAGGCCAGCGGAGGTCAAGTATGTATTACAATCTTACAATCGTATGATTCCCACCCCTTTCACACATCAACGCTTATTCAAAACATGGATTAATTCAAAGTTTTCTTGCTTTAATTTCATGTCTTGTTTTCACGAATTTATATTTTCCTGCGTATTTGGAGGTTTGTAATTGCTTCGTTCATTTCACCCAATCCATCATCAGTTTACAAGGCATGCAAGTCCTGCATGCTGAAACTGGTTGCGTCGGTTTTCGTGCGCAAAGAGAATAAAAAAGGACGCAAAGTGCAAGTTGGGCGTAGCAAGAGTGAACATCTCATCTCCTACCCGACAGCCATAAAACGACTATATGTCGTTCTGCAGTGTGCACTGATGTTGGTTTGCTGCTATTGACTTCGCATGCTTCTTTTGTATTCCAACTTATTTGCTTGGCGATGATAAAAAGCGAATGATCTCGAATGCGTGCGGTTTTAATGAAAGAAGAATTCTGCACTTTGAACTTCAGCGCAACTCCTGAGTCCTCCTGCTCTTAGGCACTAGAGGGACGGAGTGTTTAAAATTAGCTCATTTTGAAAACTAGCTTCTTCTATTCGTTATAATTGTGGGTTGCTCAATGCGTGCGCTTCCTGCATTTGTTGCAGATATCTCTAAGAAAAAAATAAATAAATGTTTGAATATATTTTGTCTGCTTTGACATGTGCTTGCATAATGCTGATTGAGTTGAGGTTAATGTTGACCTCATCGCTTGTTGACAACGCTGCGATTTGCAATTGTTTGGGCGCTTGCATAAATTATTCTAATGAGACCACATATATCACCCGCGCCAGATTTTTTACTGATGGTTGCAAAGAAACGCTTTATGTCAACCGTTATATTAAATCGGACAAAATCCTTTTTTATTTTGTCGGTGATGTTGGACAATATATAGTAAAATCTATGGACTACAGAAATATTCCATACTGAAGAAGGCAACAGGCCGAAAACGTTTTAACAAGTAAATATTAGTAAGTGTTAAAGTGAAATCTTATCAACATAATAAATATTAAACACTTCGTAACCACACTCAACAATACTCTATTCGATATGCCTTCTGAGGATATGAGTATTTGATAGACAATTCTTTCGCAATTTTTAATTGCCATCCCGAATACTTGATTGTAAGTCTTAGGTAAGATCAGTTGTAGGATGTTTTGTTGTCGCTTGAATTATAAGATTTAAATTCATAGCTTTATGCTTAAAATTTTCATCTATTCTTTACTCTTTTGCGACTTGAAGGGACCTCTTCTGATGGCATTGTTCCCATTGGTAATGACTTACTAGAATACCCTATACGTGCATAATAAGTTATGCGCATTTTCCTCTGCGTTATCATAAGACGATAAGGTTTTTTTATCGGCAATGTATGAAGTGCTTAATTATTTCACACTTTTCATTCAATGATTGTGGTGAACTCCGCACAATTTAACGAATTATAGTTATTAAATTTGAAATATGATTAAACGTTCTAATATTAATTCTTGAAGTCGGTGTTGTCTAAATAAGGTTATACTTTTACAAAAACCCTTGTAGAAATTTTAATTATTATTATTTTTTTTCATTAATTTTATGACATGGAAATATGGTATCAGTATATTCGTTTGAACCTATTGTAGTTGAGTGCATTAGCACTAGTGGTTGCGACAATGATTTTATGATTGTGTAAAGATTGCATATTCATTTGTATTATTTATGTTTATGTTTTTCTGAGACAGAAAGGCAGTGTCATTTTCAATTGCTTCATGATTGTTTGTATTTCTTTTACTGGAAAATGTGATTTATTAGAAATAGTCAGCAATAAACGCCTTTAAAACCACGTCTTCGCACATTTCTTAGATTTTTTTTATTGTAGTGGAATTAAAAATGAGAACCAAAATCTTTCGGTATCGATGTCTCTCCACCTCCAAATAGAATATACGGGTATAGTGTACCTAAAAATGTTAAAGGTGTTAAGTTTTCTGACAACAGTCTGCTATAATTTTTATAGGAGTTGTTTGCGCTTATGTAATTTGCATTATCTGGGATTGCTATCATCAATTTTAATACATAACACTGCGTACTTCTTGATGTAAGTGCAGTAGACGATGCCGCTAAAACATATTCTTTACGTTTCGAATTTGAGGGAACATGTATTATTCAATTTTATTTGCAAAATATTAGTTTAAAACATATTTTAAATAACTCTCAACTCATTCGTTGCATATAACCTTACAATCCCTTGTCTGTGGGTGACGCGTGCACGCAAATATGCTTGTATTTTCAATAATTATTATAACTGATAGTCACATAGTATCAAAAACAATAATAAACATGTTTGAACGGCAAAAAATCAAATTGTAATTTCGATTTTATTTTGAATATGTGTTGGCTTACGAGTTTGCGTCATTCAATATTTTCCAATGCTGGTAATGAATTCGTAACCTGCGATAATTGACAAAGCACAAGGACAGTGACATGCGTACTTTGCATTTTATTACCACTCGTATTTAAAATATTTATTAAACATAATCAACACAATGCAAGCGTAAAACTTGTGAAGACACCATACAATTCTCGAGTAACCATTTTTCGTTAATGTTGGGACCGACGCACAGCGTCCTCGGCGCCGTCGAAGGGGTCTCCATATTAGTCTATAAATAAATACAGGATCAGCCGACGAAAATCACGTTATATTCATACGATCCTATGGAAGGATTGCGTTAAATTTATTTATTTCTAAGATTTTTGATTCAGTTTTGCAAAACAATGTTATATTCTCTCACTTGACGTGTTTATGTTTCGATGAGTTTATGTTCTACTTCCCTTCGATTCGTATTCATAAGTTCATCCAACCATTCATTTTCATCGCGCGTCGTTCATCGCTCGCCGGAGATGAAAAAAAATTCCGCTAATTAAAAATATGCGCTAATTAATAAATCAACGTTTGCGGAATAAACAGCCGCGCTAGTCAAGATAAACGCCTCGTGAGACACGTTATCAGCTGCATTGTAAAAGAAGCGGTAATGAACCGAAGCGGAGAAATCACAATACTACTGATAATGGAGGCAGGCAATGTGCGGAGTGGGACTGATAACCGTACTTGAATAAAACAAGCCGTACTTGGTTGCTTTTTAATATTATAGATTAATTATTATAAATATATAACGGTTTTGGAATGAATAGAAGTTGGAATGGAAATTGGGCAGCATTTATTTTTCAATTTTTTCAATTTTGCTACTTTTGTTGTCATTTATTGCGTGCACGTGGCATGGCACGCGTCGACTCCAACCCCTTTCGGTATGCGTCTTCCTCCCGCAGTGCACGTGTTGCGTGCATGTGCATAAGCTATTCCACGACTGCATACGTTTGTATTTCTCGGGCGAAAAGGTGGCACACGAATATACGAAGTAATAACTCGATGCTTACGACGATGGTGGCACAAGGCAAGAAGCTGCGAATTCAAAAAATGGAAGACTCAAAACGAGGCATGCCTGCAGCATGGCACGACGCCGACTTTCTATATCAAGTTTCCAGCCCGCAGCTTGCAGCAAATTAAGTGTATCAACGTGAGGCTGTGCTTTCAATGCGTTTGGCTAAAAATAACCAAGTATATACGAACGCACCTGAAAATCGTGGCTACGCAGGCTGCTTCAAATGGGGATTTTGAAATTAATTAGGTTTGGACTTAATTATATATATAACACTATTATAATAATCTGCCTCAATTACCAGGCAGCTCCAATCCAAGCTATGGAACTGGGTTGCACCATTTTTTAAAGTGCTATGAAATAAATTAAATCGTCCAAGTGTTTTGTTGTTATATTTTTAAATCAAGGCCTAACTGTTAGGTAAATGAAAAGACGTCGGCGAGTATTTAAGAAAAAATGTAATTAAAAACAAATTCACTCTAAATCATGTTTTGTTCCACCGGTTTTACATTTAAATCAAATGGAAAGTGATTGAAATTTTTATCAATGCTTGTGTTTTTGGAATCTATAAGTAGTTTTCACTATGAAAACGCTGAGCCAATAAATTGAGTATATGCAAGAATAACAAGAAGGGCAGTAATGTAATTTCGGAAACAGCAACCATACATAATTATACACGAAAGGAAAGTGGCGGGAAAGCAGCCATGCCAGACATAGATAAGCGGGCTCGATTTTGATCGTTGAATCTAGAGTCGGAAAAGTAGAAGGAAGCTTGAAGACGATGATGCGCAGTGAGCAAGTTTCTTGCCATCAACTTGTAACTGAAAGCTGAACACATCGCGCGTCGAGTGGATGGATGTTGAAGTGGAAGTTAACGTTAGCGAGGAAGCGACTTCAAAGTGGTATGTCGCCCGGAAGCGACGCATGATCACTGCATGCATGGAGATAGGAACGATTTCAAAACGTGCGCATATGGTGCACAGCACGGTAATTCTGTTCTGTACTAAAAAAGTAAAGCCAACGTACATATTTTTCATGCTTTAATTTGTTGCACGGATCGATATTGTATACGCGATTGAAAAATTGATGACATTTATACTATGGAGTTACTGTGGATTGACTGTGATCTGCATTTCTAAATTGTGAAGTGTCTAACGTGACTTTTACTATGAGATGAATTTATTATGAATGTTCGGTGATCAATGTAAGGTAATTTATTGAATTTCATCATCACTATTGGATGCCTCGAGTGAGATGAACAAATGCCTCTCTCAGAACATTCGCATTACGACTTAATACAAGAATATTATCTGTGTCAGCTGCAAAGCCTCCCAATTGCAATAGACGGCAAAAGGCTTATTTATCATAAAGCTTTTGATTTTCACAACTATTATTTTAAATAGTCCTCGATCTATTTGTGCCGAATTTAAGAAATATAACTTTATCTCGTATCAGTTTATGAGTGCTGTGTATTCTCAATAAATTTTATTTTGGTTTTGTGCAAATAAACCTGAAAGCGAACTAATATATAATTTGGGGTAATTTAAAATGTGAAATCAAAATTAACTTCTGGAAATATTAAAATATTTATATATTTCTAAATTTGTATTTACGTTAGATATCAGAAAACATAAGGGAATTTAGAAAATCCTAAATTAAGCCGACTATTAACAATGTATTCTCTTGGTTGCTAGGTCATGCTCGGCAAAATATAGTTTATATATTATTTACTCGTCATATTTAGGAAATATATAACTTGTCAATTAGAAAATATTCAACATCATATTAGTTTTGACTTTATATTAGTTTTATTATATTTATTAGTTTTGACTGCCTTGACTATAGCAAGTACCTTAATGAGTTAAGCGTATGCAAGCAGCTGATTTGATTACAATCATATCATTGCATTCATTAAAAGCATTTTTTGCCTAGCTCCGCAGCTTAGTCGATAACGCGTTCGTCTGTAGGAGCGAGGCATATATTTGGGAGGCATGGGTTCAAATATTGCTGAAACTATGTCTAGTATAGAGAGAAAAAATTCTCTTTGAATTCTGTTCCAATAACTGCTAATATCAATGGTAGTTGATGCAGTATTACAATAAGAAAATTGTTGTCACATATATTTCTAAGGTGCAATAATACGACATACGAAAAGAAGTTTAAAAAAACCAGTTGCATGTTGTACATAATTATTTGCGTGGGTGACATCTGTCCATGAAAATTTTGATTTTGTTCTGTTCTGATACCAATTACCAATAATGGGAGCTTCATATGTGTAACGTTTGGTATTCACGAGTTAGCAAACCGTCAAATCTATTCCGTCTTGCACCAGATAGGGAAACAAAAAAATGCTATATGTTTACAAGCATTACTGAGATAAACTTCACCATCAAGTATCATTTATTTTATGATGATAATTAATAATTACAATGTTATTGCTTAACTGGAATTTGTTTGCAATATTGTTTATAACACAAGTGAAGAAGCATGTTTATTCTATTATCAACCATCTATATATTACTTTGTTATGTTATATTATGTATGTGGCATCAGACACAGTAACGCGTGAATGGGTACAGCTAGTTAAGTATAAATCTATTCCTACAATTTGGTCTCTGCTAAATTACGCATATCAACATAGTTGAGTGAGTTGGGTTTACTTTTAAAAATCACTAGATAATGAAGATAATCGGAATATTATTATTATACATAGATTTTCAATAATATTCTTTCATGAATCCGATTGTTCATACTGCCATAGTTAATTCTCAATTAATTCCTAAAGATTATATCCTAAGTTTGCTATATTTTTCTATTCATCCAATCCTATTTTCTTAGGGATTAATAAATTTATTTATTTTGAAGCAGTACCCGTGGGTATGAATTAATTTTGTTTCTAAGCTAAGTTTGATTTAGATCAATTCTATGCACATTGAAATTCTTGTTATGAAATTAAGTGCTTATGCCAGTATTTAATTACCGCTTACCACTTTTTATTGCTTGAGACTAACGATTGTCTTCTTGCAATCGATGTTATATAAGTTTTACTGATTTATAAAAAAAAATGCGACCGATTGGGCTTAGAGATTTATTTATTCATCTATTCGCGGAAGCAAAAGGATATCACTTTTGATAAAGGTGGAGTGGTTAGGTGCGCAGTACACGAACGCAATCATTGCCATGACAACGGACACCGCCACGAGCATATCCGGCCGTGACCAGCGTTACGCGGGGTGACGGGGCGAACCACGCATTCGCAATCAATAGGCATTCTCGGTTTGTGACGCACGAAGAGCGCACCGGTCGAAGGACACGTTGGCCCGCACGTGCCTTGCTTTCGGCGCCTTGTCATATCTTTGGACGAGGGTTGCAACACTTTCGTGTTTTTTTCTTTCTTTTTGCTTGGCGCGAAATATGTACCTTGAACCTGGATGTATTTGCTCAGCTATACAATTTAAACCGTGAAGAAAGTCGTCTTTGTGGAAAAATTATATTCAATTAGGTACAGGGATGGAGTGTACGAATAGCAACAATGTTACAGCTGAAATTGAGTTTGCAAATATAGGAAGGAGATATTATCGACGAGCTATCTTATCATAAAGATTTAAAGGTTAATTCATTTCGAGGATTGCTTGGTAAAGTAAGATTAGTTTGCTAGATATTGATTTTTTCAACAAATTAATGCGCAATAAGATCCGTGTATGATCATCACTGACCTTTTCCAACGATTTCTGTTCTTGCGCACAGTCGAATACAGGGTTGTAAATAATATTTTCGTTCAAATTACCACATGCGTTATCTTATTTTCTATATTCAAATCCAATGTGTAAATTTCGTTTGTTATTCATAGGTTTAATTTCGAGTCGAGATTAATTTTCTTTAATACGAACAGCAGTAACAACGAATTTTCCGCATAGAGCAACGCCGTCACGCAAATACCACGTTGCGTACGTATCTAACCTAACATAACAAAGAATTAATAACATTGTCGAAAAAATATATACAGTTTCCAATGTTACAAATTTTATAAGATTGGATCACGTGAAGCAGAGGCTCCCCACGGTTTACAATTTTGAGATTATAATAAAATCGATCAATGATGTACAAACGTCTAAATAAATAAATCACTTCTATCATATTACTAACGTTTCAGTTATTGTAAATTGATTATTTCAAAGTTATTGATATTTACACTTCAATGATACATGAAAATGGAAATGTGTTTGCGTTGTATCATTGATGTTATCTCTTTGATAGTTCCGCGCATTTACAACTTGCAATATGCAATACTGTTGTTAGTTGTTATATGAATTTGAGCTTGTACAGAAAATTGCTATTATAATAACGCAGATATTTTGGTATATTTTTTATAATTATTACCATGGCGGATCCAAAATACTCGAAAAGTGTGCTACCACGCGATCTTCCCGCTTATGAGCCAGCTTCTCTGTTCGCACTCGAAATAAAATTTATATTTTAAGCGATGCCTTTTATACATTGCCTCGCGTGGTGATGCAGAGAGCCGTTCGCTGCGTTCATTTCTACACGATTTTAGTGGGCATCTAGTCCTCCTGACTGCCGCCAGCAGGAAAAAAACCACCCCCGAAGCGATTAGTTCTATCGGTATAGAGTTGGTTTGTGTAGTGGCTGTGTCGGCGTGAAAGTATGGATGATAGCAGTTGATTTTATATTTGAATATTTGAGTTCATATAAATGTCCTAACAAGAGCTGAGTTTTAATAGTGCGTCTAAAATATGGACAATCTATGACCTGTTGGTTGCAGAAGTGGGCTGTGCACGGCGTGGGCAGCAATTTGCTTTAGTGTGAGATGTGTGATGTCACTGCAGGTGACTGCTACCAACCACCATGATGGTATGGGATGAATGACATTTACAAGCGCCAAGAAAGGGTTCTTCCATTTCGAAACAATCAGACATAATTGATTGATGAGGTAATCGTAACCTATCTTCTAGAAAATTAACATCTATAGATGATTGTATGGTTTTTTTTCATATAACTAATAGTAGTATGTTGCTATAATTGGTTTTATATTAGCAAATTCTATAAGAAGGTTTTGTTCATGTCTATATATTTCTATCATCGAATTCAAAACATTTCAATATGATGCCGACTAGACTTCATTAGCTTGACATTGGACAGGAGCCACTTCTCATACCGATGTCGTTCAGTTGCTTTACCTATTTATCTCGAATTGCAGCCATCGATTTTCCTGCTAATTGTGTTGCAGCCGCTCGTGAACGGTGTTGCCGCAATACGAACGCACTTGACCGACCCAGTGCTACCGGCTCCTTCACCATTGTTTCGTGTTCATGCTACCAACCTCCTTTTTGGTTAAATTCTTCATAAAACCTGTTGCGCTTTTCTCAAAATATGTACATTATTATGAATGTTTTTGTTTCAGTTCTGATCTTGACATATTGAAATTAAATTTAAGACTAGGATTGATTAAAAGTGCATAGTACACAAACGTTGAGTTTTCACTAATAGTATCCGCCGATAATTTTTTATTTTCTATCATCTATTTATGACATGGCAGAACCTCAAACGTGTGAACGAAGGAAATACTGTCGAAAAATATAAACAAAGGTTTTACAATATTACGAAAATTTATTTACAAAATTACAAAGGTGTTACAATAATAAAAGTAGTTTCAACTGATCAATTTATTCTTTATTTGACTGCTATGTTGTGGTGTTTTGAATGTAAAGTTCATTTATAACAACGTTAATGTGTGCTTCTGTAACGAGTGCAGCTTGTACCATTGGCAGCTGAAAAAGTTGCAAGTTGACACTCAAAGTACAACTATGCAAATCGTGCTTGGTGACGATTTGGCAACTGGGTTGTAAAAATACATTGTGTGCACGCGCGATGACATTTTAAGAGTGTAGCCTACAAAACGCGCAAAACGATAAATTGGCACCTCGGGACGCATGCGCAGCAGTTGGAATGACGTGGAATTTTCCGACCATAGTGCTTTATCTCGTGCAATACTTGATCTGACAATTGCAGAGACGAGGAGGCGAGACATGATCTTAGAAAGCAACAAACGTGCGTGTGCTCGAAGTAAATAAACGATTTCAAGCTTGCGCGAGCTTCAGAAGTTTTTCCTGGATACATGCCAAACAACGGGCACTTGAAATTCAATTTAACATACAAAGAGTTTGCATCAAAAAGATATGAGACTTTTGTACCAAGGCTATTAGTTATTAAATGTTGTCTTGTGCTAAGTTGCGATTTTAACGCGAAACATCAGGCGGCTAAACATTTTTTTATTAGGGTTTATTGTATAATGATGCTTGTCCATTATTGTACTAAACGACGTGTATCTTATTTAGTCGGGTGCCTGTGGCGCTCCATATAAGGCGTCAGCACACTTGAGAAGGGGCTGGCCGACGCCGCGCGCCGCAATGCTTCAGTTGCGCATACGGACACATTTGCACGCCTCGGTCGCTAGACGTGCGCACATGGCTCTTCCGGCCGGCGCGAGGCGGCAGCGGCAGCGGCGTTGCATGTTAGCGTCTCCAAAGGTGAGTAACCCAGGCATTACTGTGCGTCGTGACTCAGTAGCACTGTCAATGCGCATGATAAAGACGCTGAACGTCGCAGCTTCCCTTGTATGCCTGGGTTGCGCACGTGCCAAGCTCAGCTAAGCATATGCTATATTTAGCACTGGTACCCGCAATGCTCCCCCCGCAATAGCCGGCACGGTGTAAGCTTTTGCTATTGTGGTGGCACATGCACACTTTTCTACTCAAGACCAACTCTAAGATAGGCATAGAGTTAATATACGAAGAGTAGAAATTGTATTAATTTTTTCTAATTAAAAACAAATTTAAAAAAATTCTGTCTCAAGAAATTGTCACCGAAGAATTGTTGTTTCTCATAATTAAGTTCCGCTGCTTTATCCCGAATGACCGCCATTTTAAGGTGGGGCTATCTAACCGTCGCAGCGATCGCGTTTAGCGTGCTTCTCGGTGTTCCTCACTTTGAGCCTCACAGTACGACGTGATCCTGTTACCACCGGGCTGCGTTATCCTGCTTCTCCAGGGGTCTACCTCACGGTAAGCGCTTCTCGATCACACTAGTACTTAGACGATGGTGGCGCCGAAAACCGTGCGTGCACTCGATTGCCAAAGATAGACGATTTATTTTGGAACTGTACACAACACCACGCGGTCATAGTTCTGTGGCCTAGACAAAATACATGCAGCTTACTTGCTTAGATTGGTCGTTACTTTTTTTTCATCCGAGATTTGTCTCTAGAGTTGCAAGAGTACATTGGAAGTTTGTGTTTTGTTTGAGCCATATTTTAAGGCTAACCGCAATAGGGCGTTGTAAATTAAATAGTTCACTATTTATTCATGCGAAAGTTTACTAACCAGTATTCTATGCGGGGCAAGGAGGAAGTAACAAATAAATACAAGAGACATTCAGCTTGTGGCGAATTCACGAATTCTTAATTATTTGTAGTCGACATAATGATTATTAGTTACACACACAAACTAAGTCGGTAGCATGTGCACAGAGTAAACAATTATTGTTGATTTTATAGCTACGCGCTCCAGCTGTTTACGTATTTCAAACGGAAGTGGAAACATTTAATATGAGCTAAATTTTTTGAAAATGATATTGCGTATAAGTAAATTTGAAGTAATACAAATTTTGTTAAAAATAAAGCGGGGGGTTGTCACTGATTGTTGGCCCTAAAATCGACGAAGAAGGGTATAATTTATAGATGCGCTTTTACAAGATACAGCTGAGTTAGAGTTGTGGAGTCACTCCGGATTTCCGCTATCTCTTCCCGGTGTTACAGGACAGGAGCGTGTGCGTACATCTGTTGCGCGCTCATTGCTACATCAGTCGAGGGATTCACCCTACGCACCCAGAGGACTGTCACTTATTTATTTCCAGACAAATGACAACTTCTCTTTTTATTAGGTGGTTTATATCATTGATTATATGTTGTTTCGGAACTTTTGGTTAAAATGCTACAATTTAATGTCCCTGAAATGCTGGAAACGCAACAAAGCGTTCCATTTGTGAGAGACATTAGCACGTTGGAAAATTCTGTTCGGCTGCGTCGAGCGCAAGCAAAACAACACCGTTGGTTATTTATTTGGCGATATGCCAAGCGCGTAGCGACCAGGATCGTCTACCGGCCGGCCTACAGTGCATTTTGTAGATGTGTGAATTAGTTGAGCATCATTTTTATATGGGAGACTATAATATATAAACTATGTAAGATTTTGATTATGTGTTGGAATATGTATTTACGGAGAGAAGAGAAAATTCCCTTCTTTTAATTGCAAAGGGCTTAGGCATTATGCAATATTATCAAGTATACATTGGATACATATGGATTCCTATTCATATTTGATAAATGCTTTGCCTTAAACTGCTGATTGCTGATTTGGTTTGGTTGATGGGAATGGATAGTACTCACAGTAGGCTGATATCGGCAGCGCAAAGGGTAACGTTCACTTCTTCTGCAGATATAATGCAAATTTTCTATTTGCTATTTTCTTTTAAAAATATTTTCTACAATGGTATTAACCAATAAATAGAACGCCATGCGAATTGCCTCAAACGATGCTCGTTCTTGCAAAGGAAAACATTTGATGTGACGATGTTACATCTGGCAAGGCCTAAGATATGATGTTTTCACATACGCACATGTGCGTGCAAGACGCTCACCAAGACCTCCACTCGACGGCGACAAAGACGTCGTGCGAACACTCACCCCACGCGTCTTGGTTTCCGCTTTTTCATGCGGCAGGCGCACTCCTTAACGCATATCTTGAAAGGCAAACGCGGCTTCAGATGCAGCATGATTTCAGCGTGAACCGCGCTGAGCCATTAGCACGAAGCGGCGCATATCATTGGCTGAAAGGCTGTGCGGCGGTGACGCAACGACGGTGTATCGACCAATCGTGGGCGCATTGTGCGCCGCCGTCGCCAGCGTCCTCGCCACCACCGCCGATCGAGCCCCAGAACACTTTTGAACGCTACGTCGTCGTGTCGCGGATACAACACGAACTCACAAAGCTCTTGAAACTTGATAACTTCGTTTAATTATTTGCCGGCAGTCGTGAGGCAGGCAGTGTTGACGCAGTTCACCGAGAAACCAACCGTCCTTCCAAAATAAATGTGATCACTAACTAGTTCAGTTGATTCTTTCTGATTTACTTGACCCAAATGATAATTCCGAAAACTTAAAAAACAACGCGTCTTTAAAAATTGCTAAATTTAAATTTATGTGCTGGAAGTGAGTTCAAGGTTTGACACTAACTTCAACTTGTACCGAAATTTTTGCGTCGATCTTTGGTTTAGAATGTTTGAGGATCTAGGTGAGTTTGTCGTGTGAGCGGGTCGATCTTGTTTTCGCCCCTTTAGTACGATCTCATTTAAATTGAAACTTTGAGAACAACGATGCTAACAATTATACTCCGTTTATACTCCGTAAAACGGTTTAAAAGCCTTAGCAATTTCTTGAACAGTATCTGCAGGTCAAATCTGAGCAGTATTCTTTGAACAAAACATTCAACATGTCTCTCATATCGCGTAATAATTTAATCGCATATTCGAGTTGCCGGAAATAGGCATTTACTTTTATAATAGTTATAAGCATTCTCACGTGAATTTGAAGGATTAAGTTAGTTATTTTGTAAATACGCTGCGCTGATTAGACATGTGCCATTCATATGATTATTCGGCTGTAGTGTGGGCGGCGGCGAGGATTCACCAAGTGCGTTTTATTTATAATGCCGAGTGTTTTGTTACTATTCTTAGAGTATTGATCAATTAAAAATAGCGATATGCGGTAATTTTACACTACGTGTTGATGACTTTTGGCAGACGAGCGTAAGGCACACTTTTTACGTGTTAGGTTATTGGGTTAGGTTCTTTTCCATTATAATGTAACTAAATGTCTAATAGCGTCGCAAATCATATTGTTATTATCCTAAGCTCTCAATCATAACAATGATTCAAATGGCTAGTTTAGAAGTCTAGTTTATACACGGATAGAAAAATCTCGTTGGTGTTGCTTTTACATTACTAAGGTACGTAAGTAATATATGTAAGGTTATTATTCTAATGAAAGGATTCTTCTTTCTTTATAATGGCACTTGGTGGATCTGATATATGTGTTCTAAAGTTACGAATTAAATTATAATACTTTGAATAATCTTAGATTGGCGTTCTAAAATTATATTTTATGTGAGATAAATACACAAAGAATGGTACATTAGTCTTTTTTCCGAATTTTGCTGGATAGCACACGCGAGTATTATTTATTAATTCTGTTCGTTTCCCAGATTTGCGAATTAATTCAATACGAAAAGGTGCATAGCATTTCTCACATTTGGAGAAATACCTGTACTTCTGTGTCATATTTCAATTTCACTGAGCAATCCACATCACACTTGCTATCTACACTCATTTCTACCCTGGTTGCGGTGGTAATCACAGTTTATCCTGGAACGCTGTCTGATCGCTATCAACACGAGCAGTCGCTGTAGAGATGGAATAGGGGCGCGGAGGCGGCAGGTGCGAGAGTAGATTGCGCCCTTGCCGGCGCGTGTAGGAGGGCACACGCGCCGGCCTTGTTTTGCCCTCAACAACGGACATGGACGGTGGTGGATCGATGCGTTCAGCGTCCTACTCCTACAGTACTCAGCTGTCGCTGCCACCGAGCGTCGTTTCTAAGTCGGGTCACTGTGTTTGCGGGTGGCCCATTTTCTCGTTTCAAACATTCTCAACAGCGATTATTGAGCGAGTGGGAGGAGGATGCGTGGTTTAGCAAATTTATGACATCCAGAGGAGTCATGTTATTGACAATTTGAAATAAGGATAATTATGGGAGCTTATTCAAGAAAGAGATGAAATTGTATCGCTATTTAATTATTAAACTATTGCTCGCTACGTTTTAATAAATGACGGATCTTAGCTACGCTAAAGACTAAATGCTATTATTTTGTAAGCACCATATTGTCATGTATAGTATAATTGCTTTCCGAATACTGGAAGCGCATAGTTAGCATTATGGATTACAAGCGAGGAAATCAAAGGTTGCAAACATTTTTAATGAAATGTATAAGGCATTACTATGTTTCTAATATAGTTGTTTTTTTTACAGATTGAAGCTTACCGATATCTTAATGTATTATTACTCCATCCTATTGTGAATAGTCAATATACTGGAATATTGAATCAACAAGCTAACTACACAAGGCGCAACATGGGTCGCAAGAAAATTCAGATATCGCGAATAACCGATGAACGTAACCGCCAGGTGAGTTTATGTCGGAGCCGGGATAAGGTACTTGATTATAATCAAATATTTGTTTATAGGTGACGTTTAACAAACGCAAATTTGGTGTAATGAAAAAGGCTTACGAACTCTCTGTTCTTTGCGACTGTGAGATTGCTCTTATAATCTTCAGCTCCAGTAACAAGCTCTATCAATATGCCAGTACTGATATGGACAAGGTGCTGCTCAAATACACTGAGTACAATGAGCCGCACGAGTCGCTCACCAACAAAAATATAATCGAGGTACATCAAATCCAGCAGCAACTCTGGCAGGCTTTGCGTGAACTAAAACAATACAAAGCAATGCAATACATCGGGATTAATGTTTAACGTTAGCGACAATTTTGTTTGATGTTTTTGGGTTTTTATTAACATTTTCTCGATAATTTCACATCTGTATATTTTCGTTGGCGTGATTTATTAGTGTATTTCATGCTATTGTTTGTTCTGGCTAGCGAATCAATTACTCCAGGTTGTTGCTTAAAACTTAACGAATTTACTACTTCCTACCCGCTCGAATCTTGGCGGAAAGGATGTATGCATGTTTTTGCTGTGTGAGTGTATGCTTGATTTAATTGATATCGGAAAGCAATCACACTCATACGCGTAGTCTTATTCCCTTGAGCTGGTCCACTGACACTTGCAGGCACTTAATAAGAAGGAGCATAAGAACGGAGTAATGAGTCCCGACAGTCCAGAGCCAGATACAGAATATCAGTTGACCCCTCGCACCGAAGCAAAGTACACAAAAATTGATGAAGAATTCCAGATGATGATCCAACGGAATCAGATGAATGGCCAAACTCGAGTAAATTGAATTATGTTCATATATTATATCCGTTATTAAATTGTTTTTTTAGGGGAGCATGAGTGGAAATTACACCCAAGCAGTGTCCGGACAAGGTATTTATGGCGACGCTGTACTTCTGCAGTCTAGTCCTCAAATGGCACATACAAGTATCAGTCCACGGCCTTCCTCCTCAGAAACAGATTCTGTTTACCCAAGTGGTGGAATGCTGGAAATGTCGAATGGATATCCAAATTCTGCTTCACCCATGGGTGGATCTCCATCGCCTGGTCCCTCACCTGGTCCCGGTATGGTTGTGGGAGGTAGCGGAAATGGTCCTACCAAGCATCATAAACAACATTCACCCACATCTCGATCTAATTTACGTGTGGTAATCCCCAATAATCTGGCAGATGACATACACTACAGCGATGTATGTTTTATACAATGGGATTAAAGCGTGACAAATATTATTATAATTCGTAATTCAGTATGTTTCTCTGCAGAACACGAGCCTCTACCCACCTCTGGGAACTTTTGCACCGCAGGACTTCAGCACTAGCCTTGTTGGGCAGGACATAACACTCAATCAAATTAGTTGGTCTGGACATCAGATACCGACCTCGCTTGGTCATGGCCCTGGCGGAGGAGGTGGGGGCTTACCACATTTAGCTGTATCCAGCAGCACACCACCACCACCTTCCTCTTCATCTCCGCACCCTGTTAAGATAAAAAGCGAACCACTCTCGCCACCACGTGGAAGCGGCGGTGCTGGCGGTGGCAGCGAGCATCATTTGCATCACTCGCTCACCTCTACTCTTAATTTGGCGCCACACGCTCATCAGCGGCCCAGTTCTGCTGGCCCGATGACGCCTACACACTCACATGGGAGCGTTACTCCCACCAACATGCCTTCACCTGGTTGCCCAACACCCAATTCTGATTATGACACAGGGCCGATGTTAAAGCGATCTCGCCTGAGCGATTGGAACACGTAAATCAATCGTATGCCACAGTGGAGAAGCAGAACACTGACACAGTGCCATAGTGATAGTTGGTTTACTATTATTGCCAATTCGTCATCCACTAAATTGTGATAAACTTCGAGTCCTCACAAAGAGACGCAACATAGAGTATGGAGAATGACAATGTGTGAGTGCGCGGTGTTTACCAAATGTCGTATGACGGAGTCAATGATATCTCCGCGAAAATTGCGCGACGTTATAAAGCACACACTACACACACAAGTAATTATAGTGCCATTAATTTCGTGTAAATTTTCGATCGTATTTAGTAAGTACGTTTTTCTAACATGGCACCCAGCGAGCACCTTAACTAGCTGCGCATTGGGATGCGTCGTAACAACACATACTTATATATTTATAATTATGTTATATCACTTGTTAAGTTAGTTGCATATTATGCAGCAGTGGCCGAAATGTTAACGAGTCCATATTGAAGGCATTTATAGAAAAAATGCGTAATTGAAAATCATGTCGATGATGGTTGTTTGCACGTGCAAATCCAAAGCACTCACGTCAATGTTCGTAAGTGTACCGCTTCCTTTTCGGCGATTCATAGAAGCTAATGATTCGGATCTAGTCGCGAAGATGTATAGAAAACGGAAAGGAACCTAGAGTGTGTTCATTGTCGTCCTACTCAAACCCTTTACTACGCGTGGTATTGGGAAATACGTATATTGAAGAATTGCTGGCGAATTTAGGTTTAAAAATGTTTAACAAAATGGTGCGTTATATTAAGTATACCTAAACATATACATGCATATATATTTTATCTACTGTTGTGTGCACATACCTTGCACATAGATTTTAAAGTTTATATAATGCGATGATGCAGATCTGGAGATGACAATTTGCTAGCAAATTCCATTAAAAGATTTTAGTGAGAACGAGAACCCTTTCATCTCCATTACTTGAAAAGTTAACAAGTAACATTACTGTAGCAATGCCTTATTCACAGTGCCTGACAATATTTGTGTACGTATATATCTTGTACGATATATCAAAAAAGAAACACAAACATGTTTGACCATTACAAAGCAACACATCAACACAACTAATGAATTGTGTCTAAATGATTTAGTGTCAAGTCCATTGTGTCACCTCAAGCCAATATGATTGGTGGTTTCAATAAGAAGCCTTCCCCGTCTTTGAGCCGCTGCTTGTGCCTTCTCGCCTTTTACCACTAAATCCAATTTGTTCGCACGTAAGCATACACGCGTTGCACCCGACCACGAGGATCTAATCTGGGACACATTTTACACCTTTGAAATAAGTCTTGTTTTATAGATCCCAACATACTCTTTACGGACTACATGTCGTAACACTGAATGTCATCCATAGTTGTCACATACATACTCAGTAATGCAAAATGCGTCATCTAGAATGCGGAAAATTACACAACGCTGCATGCGTAAAAATGTTTGATTTCCGCGGTTTTATATCATTCGTCTTTAGTTATGTCATTGACTTTTTGTACATAGTTAATTATCGTGGAAGAAGTAATTTCTAGTAGTTACTCATAACGGATGTACCAAAATTTCTTTTCTAAATGTTATATACGATTTATGTTTGCGAATTGTGTGCTATAGTAGAATTTAAGTTAAAGACAGTTTTTCGTTTGCGTCCTATTGAACCAACCGTTCAATCGCTGATATAACAATATAACCGAAGGATTCTCTGCTATAAATTGTAACGTTCAACCTGGCTTCCAATAAGCACTATGCTAAACAAATTTGTAAATTTGTTTGCAAATTGTTTAAGTCGTATCTACAATGAAACTGTGTAATGTTAAATATATGATATCGCAATACAAATGTTGAAGGACATCTAGACGTTTTGAGAATTTCTAAATTCGCAGTCAGTGCTCGTTTATATTATTGCGGTTACTTCTATTTGATTCATGGATATATTATAAAGCCCAATTGACTGAGAATGAGTTATTGAGATTCACCTACGTGCAATATGTTTTTTTTTTCCACTACTAAAAGATTGAGATATGACGACGTGATGATTAGATGTATAATAAATTAGACCAAATAAATACTGTTTGTTACATTCACGTTATTTTTTATATTTGTGTTCAATCATATATATATATTTTTTTTTGATAGTTTCAATGCATTGCATTCATACGGTTTTACACGACGGAAAGGGAAACAAATTTGCAATTTATATAAATGTTACTAAGTTGTAGAGAATTTACGAAGAGAAATATTTTAAACTCTATATTCTATTCTATAAACGTTGATGGTAAAATTGTACAGACAGAGAAATTATATGAGAAGAACAATGTTTCCATGACTAAATTTTATACATGAGAATTGTAAATTAAATGAAAAAACTTTATAATGTTATCTCAATGGTTATCGAGAAGTGTTAATGTGGCATTTTGAAGTTGGAGTTAAATTGGAAAAAAAGTAACAGTGTTTTATGTCCAATAAAAGTATTTGTTTACACATAAATGTGTGTTCATCATGGTAGTATCACGTTGGCGTTGTCAAAATATTGCGCAAACGCAGTATTGTGTTTTAATTATGTTCTTATGCTCAATGATTATTAAATTATTTTTATTACCTGGGTGAAATAAACACTATGAATGTACATTAAAGTAGAGTAGTCGTATAAACTATGGAAAAAACCTTGTCAACAAGTCTCGATGCGATCTTACTTGAGCCTTGAAGACCGAGCTTAGCTAACTGGCTATGGAATCTGGCAGAAATGAGTATATATCTAATTATTTTGTCACACATAGAATCGCCTACGCCCATTAATTCTCATCAATTTCACATTTGTTTGAATTCTGCTCTAAATACATTTTTTGCTTTTTTGCTCTCCTTTCTATTGCTAAATAAAACTTTTTTAATGGATAAAACAGGAAAAATTAGATGTACACGAACAATTGCGACGGGAAACTTATTGAGTTACTGCTTAAATAATATTATTAAACACATAATGGTAGGTATCGATCATACTACGTTGAATATAGCGGTTCTCATCCGAGGGAGTAGTTCTGTTCGACCCGTCAAAAGATGCAGTCGTGACTCAGTGGTAACAACGCGACCTATGTCAGCTACATAAACCGAAAGTATAATACTCGGTGAGCTCACAAAGTGCTGAAGCACGCTGAGATGTAGATGTTCGAAATTTCGCAAAACTGCAATGTCATTAATAAAAAAAGGAGATCGTTGAGTGTGGTCACAAAAAGTTTAATATTCGTTATGTTTATATACTTCGATCCTGAAAACACTTCAAAGAAAAATAAATAAAACTTTGAACACAATTTGATAATTTAAAAAGCCCTAAGGAATTACGGAAGCAAGTGGAGGTAAAGCCGTAGTACCGTAGATATGGTACTCAAATGAAGGACTAACAATCTAATTCAAAATCAGACCTACATTTAAGATATTAGTCAATTATTTAAAAAGAGCAATAACACTTTTTTTTCCATATTTACTACTTGGAATCTATAACCTATTAAAATTTGCAAAATTTATGTTTGTTGCATCAGCCGCCTTAAAAGTCCTTGATATCTAATTTATTTGGTAATTCTGAACAACACCGCCTTGACCAGAGATCTAAACAAAAGCCATTCATATGTGAGTAATACCCTTTAAGGTGTAAGAATTTCTTTATGTTCTTTATCTTCCTCTTAAAAATTTTTTCTTTCTTACTCGTTCTGTTCATGTCACTCGTTTGCGTGTTTTTCTTCATTTTTGGGGTGTGCTCCCACCATTCTAATTGACGTTTTTTTTATTCACTTTTCTATACTCTCTATTTCTAGTTCTTCTCTTATCTTCTCACTTCTTACTCTGTTCATAATGCATACTTCTCTCACTTTCCTTAAATATCTCATTTCTGCCGCATTAACTCTGTTGAGATTAATACTGGTTTATATATTGTTTTATATATTTTTATTTTTGTTTCTATACAGATTTCAATTGTCTTTCGTTGTTTCTTTTCTTAGCGACTTTAGCGTTCTATAGAATATTTTCTGGTTTTCTTTCGCATTCTCTTTCATTTTTTTCTCCAAATTTTCCTCATTATTTCTTTTCTCGTCCTGCACTAGTTGCTTTGTTTTCTTTGCTTCTTTTCGGTATTTCTTATATCTCAATTTTGTGCTATGGTTAAGTATCTTTTTCATTGCTTCTTCTTCTTCCTTACTTGTTCTCTATCTATCCTTGTGCCACACACTTTTGCTGCTGTTCCTATTACCAATCTTTTAAATGTATTCCATTCTTTTTTCATGTTTTTTCTGGTATTCTCGCCTTTCGTCCCAATTTCTTTCTTTAATTCTTCCTCTAACTTCTCGGCCACTTTTTCTTTCCTTAGTCTATACGATCTAATTGTCCCTTTTCTTTTCTCTGTTTGTCTGTCTCTGCTCTTATTCTTGTCTTTTTCAATTATTTCTATCTGTGATAGAACAGTGTGTCACTGTCTACTTCATATCCTCTTTTTAGTATATAGTCAATTGTTGATTTTTTTGTTGGTGCTCTTCTTGTGTATTTGTGCTTTTCTTTATGTCGATAGAATGTATTTGTCATGATTGGGGGTTGTTCTACTGTATAATTTAGTCAATAATTCTTATTTCGTTGTTGTTTCTGTATACTTCTTCCTGCTTGCCAATCACATTCATATATCTTCCGTCTGCTTTATCAACTCTTCCACTCAAGTCTCTAATGATGTAGATTTTTCTTTTTGCTTTTTGTGTTTTCTCGCTTTGTTTACACCAAAATTTGTTTTTTGTTGCTTTCGTAGTATCATCGTCATTTGGTTCATATACTCCTATGATTTTAATCAGTCTATTGCTTCTACGCCTCAGTCTTACTGTTAATATTCTTTTATTCGATGTCTCCGAGTGCATCATCCTCTTATCATAGTCTTTACTTATTATGCATCCAATTTCTCCTGCTCTCTCTATTATATCCACTCTACTGTATAATGTTATGTGCCCGTTTCTAGTCTTAGTCGCTTCTTTCCTTTTCCGCTTGGTTTCCGTTACTATAAGTATGTCCAGTTTTGCTTTTTCATTCTGTTTTACTTTACGTTCTTCGTTTTGAAAACTTCTTGTATTCCATGATCTCATTTTTTTATTTTCTCATTCCTTTTTTTGCATGTTTATCTGTTCTTATGTTGTTTACCATTTCATTTGCCGTTGTTGTTGGCTTGGTATGTTTCTATATTGACTGTTTTTCTTCTACTTTTTTGCTATTTTTTGATAGCCTAGTTACATCTGCGGTGTGGACCGGACTTAGAACAGAGTCGGACCCGCTCCGCAAATGTGAACAAATTTATAACTCGCTGGCTGCTCAGTCTTCCTTGGAGAGCTAAGGATGACACAACTGG